>PVJS01003987.1:43882-72176 GCA_004027185.1 Glis glis
CAAAAAAAAAAAAAAAAAAAAAAAAAAAAAAAAACAGACCATGAGCTGGGCATGGTGGTGCATGCTTGTAATCCCAGTACTTGGGAGGCTGAGACAGGAGGATCACAGGTTCGACGACAGCCTCAGCAATGAATGAGGTTCTCATCAACCTACTGAGACCCTGTATAAAAATTAAAATAAAATAAGGCTGGGGGTGTAGCTCAGAGGTAGAATGCCCCTGGGTTCAACCCCTAGTACCAAAGATAAAAAAATAAAAAAGAGCAGACCATGAGTTTTATTTGTCAGGAAAGAGTAGAGCAGGTACCATGTAGTAAAAGAAAAATCCTTAGAGGAAATGAAAGGAGGATATGCTATACAAATTCCCTCTGGGGACAACTGAGCCCTGATGACAGAAGGAGCCTACGCCTGAGGTGAGGAGGGGCTGGAACACGGTGCAAGGCAACGTCCAGAGAAGGCCGCCATCTTGGAAACAGGAAATTCTACAACTGTTTGGGAACAATCAATAGCTATGAAAATAAAAACATATTCCAACATACATATACTTTGACTCAGTTATCCTACTTTGAAGATATATCCTCTAGAAATAAAGGCATTATTGTACGAGAATACCTGTATAATAATATTTATTGTAGTGTTGTTTGTAGTAGCAATATCCTAGAAATGGTATGGATGCCTTTTAATAAGAATATGATTGAATAAATTGTGTTTATCATTACCATGGAAAACTATGTGGTTTAAAAACAATGAATTAGATATGTATCTATTGATATGGAAATGTACTTATAATTAATATTTGAACAGTAATATAATTTTCAGAGTAATACATATTATTATTTTTCTTTTTTGTGGTACTGGGGATGGAACTCAGGGGCATTCTACCTCTGAGCTATACCCCCAGCCCTATTTTATTCTTTATTTTGAAACAGGAGCTCACTAAATTGTGGAGGGCCTCACAAGTTGCTGAGGCTGGCCACGAGCCTGCAATCCTCCTGTCTCAGCCTCCCAAGTACTGAGATTACAAGCATGCGCTACCACGCCCAGCTTGAATATTACATATTATTAATCCTATTTTTCTAAATAGGAAAACACCAAGGTCTCTCAGCCATATGTATATAATTCTGTGTATTTCCATAGACCTTGAAAATAGTCTGGAATGTTGTACAACAGACGATCAACTTTGATTACCTCAGGACAGTAGATTTGGATGGCAAGGGGACAAGTTTTCTTTCCACATCTGCACTTGTTGATTATTATTTCTACAACTTCACAAATTAATAAAGATAACTTAAGTGAGTAGAGTGTCACCTCTGTCTCAATATCAATTGTTTAGGTCAATTTTTCCCTCATCTACATCAATCTAGGAGAACAATATTAAAGAGTCTATTAGGAATCAGGAAACAAGAACACCTTGTGAGCTTTCATTGCTTGGCCCTTCGAAAGAGGAAATTATGAGAATAATATGGCTTTTAGCGATGCAGTCTCCTAGCTGATTCTGCATAGAGATTTGAAATTTGTAAGTTGTACAGGAAAGAAACAGCATGGGAAGCTAGCACTGTTCTCTTTATATTCTATTTGCTGTAGCTTATTACAACACGTGAGCACCAATATGTAGAACACACTGTGGAATGTATGTGAAACATACTGAATGTCATATTGCCTTGAAAAGCTAAAATGCAATGCCATGCTGTGAACGTGTTCACTTATTCAATATTCACTTAGTATTTATTATGTACTCCACTGGTGCCAGGCACTGAAGGACAGAAGAGTGAATAAGAGGGGGTATGATTCTTTCTTTCCTGGAAATCAAAATATGTCATGTGTAGTCTTCATACAATTTTAAGTGTGATGAGAGCTACCAAAAGGGAAAGATGGGATTTTACACACATGAATTCACCTAATCTTACACAGTCAAGGAAAGCTTCTTTTCTTATGTGCTATCAAATCTCAGACTTTTTTTCAGAAGGAAGTAAGGGAAGAATCAAGAAACAAGGGCTGGATCCTGCAGACCTTACTTACAATGTCTCCAGATTTGTAACTGTATCCTGAGAGCAATGAGAAGGTATTGAAAATTGTCAAGGAATGACAAAATTAGACTTTCATTTTCCACAAAGATCCCCTTAGCTATTCTAAGGACTTGAGGATGGAAGAGTGGATGTTCCTAGACCAGTGATAAGCTATTTTTGTGTTTCAGACAAGAGATGGTGCTGGCATGAGGACAGGAAAAAAGTAGATTGACAAAATATTTAGAGTACAGAATTCTGTAAGATTTTCAAAAAAGAACTAGGAAAAATAAGAAAGAGGAGAAGTCCTGGTCACTGTGGTGTGTGGTGAAGCACTGAGATAGGGAACGTGGGAGGAGCAGCAGGGCTCTGTGGGTGAGGGAGGATGTGGGCATAGCTTTGGGCACATTGAGTTACAGGCCCTGCCAATCCTACAATGGAGATGTCAAGTCACAGAGTTCCTGACTGCAGAGGATCAACTTGATAGACAACAGCAGATGGCTAGATCATATTATAATTTAAGCCACGAGTGAATGAAATTGCCAAGAGAGACAGTGTGAGAAGTGAAAACAAGATTCCCTAGAGCAGCTGTCTGAGAAACTCCAACATTCAAGAGTCACTGCAAGGAGGCACTGGCAAAATGAGAAGAAGAAAGCAGCCATGGAATAAATAGGAAACCCAGCAGACCGCCATGACACAGCAGCCAGGCAAAGGGCGAGGAGCAGGAAGCAATCAGCTATGGCCAAAGTTTCTGAACAGGCCAGCAAGATAAGCACATAAAATCTATAGAAATTAATAACATGAAGGTTACTGGTGGAGAATCAGCTACCACTTATGGTAGTATTCATGGTGGAGTGATGGGTGAAGCCAGATTGGAATGAATTGAACAATGGTGAAAAGAGTACGCAAATGGAAAATTCATTCAGGAAGGTTAGCTATGAACAAATAAACCGTGTCCTACTATTAGGTAATACTAATACGTTCTCAAAGGAAATGTAAGACATCTCTTGAAAAAAAGTCTCATCTTCAAAGAAGTCTGGAATCATAGTTATTGTTGTGCCAGAGATGACTGTGCACTGCGTTCCCTGTTTAACCCACTTGCTTATCATTCATTTCTTTATTCTTGCTTAATCATTACATTAGCATACACAAAGTAAATTCCTATAATGTGCAAGATACTTGACAAGAGCTTAACGAGGGAGAGAAAAAGTCCTTTTTATCAGGCTATGTAGAGTTGGGTTGAGAGGAAAGCAATAAAGAGCACCTGCCTCCTCCATCTGAACAAAATAAACCAAAACTGAGGAAGTCACTGGAGGACCATACATCCCCACACTCCCTATTCATAAAGGCTAATCTAGGGGGTTGGTTTACAGTGAGAGTCAAGGGCTCCTGGTGAAACCCAGAGTCAAGCTGATTTATCTATTGACAGTGCTGAAAAGGAAAAGTCTTCCACACAGGGGCAGAATGTGTTCCCAGAAGAGCAAAATAGAACATTTAGAGGAAGAAGAGGAGGAATTGAGCCAAACAGGCCTTGATCATTCTTCCAAGCAGTACAACTCTGATCAGTCACTCCATTTCTGCTGGGCAGAGTGAGTCAAGGGGCCAGTGGCGCTACCCTAGTATCCTCCTAGATAGATCTGCAAGGCAACACAGGGGTGCAGAAGTGCCTCCCCAACCCTGGGAACTGTACAGAGTACTACAATAAAGACTTGTTAAATGATATCCAATAACACAAAAGAGTTGCATAAGATTTTCTAGGGACACAGCATAGCAAGTGAAAGCAAGAATAGATAAGCAACTATCAGAAGAATTCCAGTGTACAACAGTGACCTTATATGTCTTATATTACTAGGAAATGGCATTCACTAATTAATGAGTCTTATAAATATTTATTGAGAGCCTACTAAAGGCCAGTCACTAGGCTAAGCAATATGCATTCAAAGAGAGTGTGGTCCAAATGGCATGCAATTGTTTGCTAAGGCTGTCAACAAAATACCACAAACTACCGGTGCATTGTGCACCAATAAAAATATATGTTAAAAAACTAAAATAAATAAATAAAATCTTAATGCTGAAAAAAAGAACATTTTCTCCTTAAAAAGTACCACACACTAAGTGGCTTAAAACAGATATTTATTGTCTCACAGTTCTGGGAAGCAGGAGTCCTATATCAAAGGGTGGGCAGGGCCAGCTCCATCTGGAGGCTCTAGAAAAGATCTGTGTCAGGCTTCGCCTGGCTTCTGGTAGCTCCTTGGCTGGTGGCAGCATTACTTCAGTCCCCACATGGTATTCTCCCTGTGTCTGTGTCCCAGCGTCTCCTTTTAATAAGGACACCACCAGTCACCTGGGATCAGGGGCCCACGCTCTTCCCGTCTGACCTCATCTTAACTAATTACATCTATAATAGCTCTATTCCCAAATAAAATCACATTCTGAGACACAGGGGTTTGGACTTTAACATCTACATGCAGTATTAGATGAGTTCATTTTAAAATCCACTGAGCCAATACTTACCATCTCTGGGAAGGTGAGTTACTGCTTCATGCTACGTCATATTTGTTTCCTTGCCTAGTAAGGACAATGAAATTCACTTTGCTGCAATTTGGATAATATGATTATGTCTTTCTTCTGTATTTACTTTAAATCTTTTTTAAAAATCAGATATACCAGGCATTGTATAAGTAGTTAAGTAATTAACAATTAAGAGGCAAATCAGCCTTTCAATAATAAAGGGAGAGAAAAACCTGGTCATACATGCCAACTTAGGGGTCTATGTCACCCATTCTTCCTAGTACCTCTGGCCCCATGGAGTTTGCACTAGGCATGTACGCACACACATCATACATATGTCAGATCTGTGGTCTATTTAGAATTGCTAGAATCTTTAAATTCTGACTAAGGAGGAGGTGCCAAGTAACCCTTGCACATTTTACTTTTATTGCAGTGTGAAGCTATTTCTTATTTAGAAGGTGGCCAAGTAAAGCTGTCCTCTTTGACTACCAAGATGTGTTTCTCAGTATGGTTTTATTGTAAAATCTAAAAATCTTTTGGGGGACTATGTAAAATGTAACTTTTCCTTAAGATGCTTGCTGCTGAAATGAATAGACTTTATCAAACACAAGCCTTTTTGAGCATTCCACATTGCATTTTTATGTTACTTAGATATTTTGCAAAGTAGAGCAAGGATTCTTTATACTATCAATAGGAACAAAAAATATTTCAACAAAGAAGGAACACCTCTTTTTAAATCTGCTTTTATTGGAGCATTGTAATTATATGTCATAGTGAGATTCAATGTGATCCAAACGCACATGCACACAGCACTTGGTGTGATTCTCTCTGAGTCTCATTCTCCCCACCCCATACATGTTAGTGAGGTTGGCAGTGATACCTTCATACATAGACATAGAATTATTTGAACTGTTTCCTTCATCAAGCCTCCTTTTTCTCCTCCCACTTCCCTCCCCCAGTCTGCTTCGACTGTTCTACTGGTCTCTCCCCTCATTTATATGAATTCCTTTTGTCTCCTGTTTTCTCTCTAGCAGGAACACCTCTTTTTAAAGAATGGTAATGAAAAACATTTCCCTGGGGCCAGGACTGTTAACTTTCCTAGAAATTCCATACCAATATTGAGGCACAAAGCAGACATTTAAAATATAAAGTCTTATAAACAATGACCTATAAACCATATTTTACAACACTTTTACTGTAGTGAAGAATTTAAAAATGTAATTTCTTTTTTGTGTGCATACGTGTGGTACTGGGGATTGAACCCAGGGGCATTCTACCTCTCAGCTACATCCCCAGCCCTATTTTATTTTTTCTAAATTTTGAAACAGGGTGTCACTAAGTTGTGGAGGGACTCACTATATGTTTCTGAGCCTGTCCTTGAACCTGTAGTACTCCTGTCTCAGCCTCCCAAGTACTGGGATTACAGGTGTGTGTCACCCTCCTTCCTATAATTCCTTTTATCTTGCCTACCTTAAGGGTTTTATTAGATTCAGTAAATATGATTCCCTTCTTTCCATAAGAAATTCAGAAGACCTCGAAATCTGTACATAGTATAAGGGATGAAAAGCTATTTAAATGAGAGAGTAAAATGTACACTTCTTTTTGTGTGTGTGTGGTACTGGAATTGAACTCAGGGGCATTCCACCTTTGAGCTACACCCCAGCCCTATTTTATGTCTTATTTTGAAACAGGATCTCACTAAGTTGCTGAGGATCTCACTAAGTTGCTGAGGCTGGTCTCAGACCTGTGATCCTTCTGTCTCAGCCTCCCAAGTACTGACATTATAGGGGTGCACCACCATGCCCAGTTAAATGAATACATTTTTTTTCATTCAGTTCTTTCTTGTGAATTTTATAGCCCTGGTTCTTATTACAAAAATATTCACAGTAGCCTTTCCACTTGCTTACACATTTGTTATTCTACCAGTGTTTTGATAAATCAGAAAGCAACTGTTTTTAATGTCCTCACCATTTCATTAAAGAATAACCAGAAACCAAGATTAAAATACTTCAGTAAGAAGATCTATTTTATATATTATCCCTATTTTAATATGACATGGTCTATGCACATAGCTACTGTAAAGCTTTCTATAACTGCCACCCTTTGAAATGAGGGACAGTAATGAAGGATTTGTTTTTAAGCTAGATAAGAAAGTATTGATTTGATTTCTTCAAACTGTCATAAAATTTGAATTTTCAAAATCTATTCTGTCCTGTGAGAGAGCTCTGTGATTTGTATTTCTAATGCCTATGTGACAAAGTTTAATAATACAGTAATGTTTATCTCCTCATTTTCATATTCTTTCTTTGGAAGTAAACATGGCTGAGGAATACTATGCTGAGAGGAAAAAGATTGAGGGACATAGTTGCAGTTGATAAAGAGAATAAGAATCATTTGTGATTTTAATTTTTCTTTTTTACTTTTTCTTCAGCAATTCTCAGACAGCCACAAACACTCTCCACAAGAAGCAGGAGAACATATTTGCTAAGGCTGGAGTCACACGGCTTGGGTTGGCATCTGTCCTTCATAGTGTGATGCTGAGAAGGTTATTTAATCACTCGATGCATGCCTCAGTTCCTCAACTGTACAATGGAGATAGATACTTGCCGTACCTTCCCAGAAGGATTAGATGTGACTTGTATGTAAAGTGCTTGGAATGGTAAGCTACTAGAATATAGTAGGTGTTCAGTAAATGTTACATATTATTACCAATGAGCTCTATTACTTAGAGCTCTAAATAAATTATGTAGTTAAATCAGTCTAGCAATGCAAATGATTTCTGCTTGCAGAAACAAGAAGTGTGCCAATTCTCTATGCTTTTTAAGATATTATGGAATTAAACCCCAACCTCTCACCCTGCATAAGAGTCAACTCAAGATGAATCAAAGACCTGGAAATTAGATCAGAGACTTTGAAATTACTAAAGGAGGGCATAGGACCAATGTTCCAACATATAGGCATGGTAGAAACTTCCTCAGTAAGACCCCTAAGGTTCAGGGAATTAAAATGAGAATTAATAAATTGGATAACATTAAATTAAAATGTTTCTGTGCAGCAAGAATCCAAAGAGAGAGCCTATAGATCTTTGCCAGCTACTCCTCTGATAAAGGACTAATATCTAGAATATACAAAGAACTTAAAAGACTTAACACTAAAAAAGAAAAAAAAACTAAGCCAATCAAGAAATGGGCAATTGAACTAAATAGATCACAAAAGAAGAAATACAAATGGCTAGAAAATATATGAAAAATGTTCAACATCATTAGCAATCAGGGAGATGTAAATCAAAACTACATTGAGATCCATCTAACCCCAGTTAGAATGGCAATCATCAAGAAATTAAAAAACAATAAACACTGGCAAGGATGTGGGGAAATAGGAACTCTTCTACACTGTTGGTAGGATGGCAAATTAGTGTAGTTGGCATGGAGATCAGCAGATCAGTGTGGAGATTCCTCAGAAAACTGAGAATGGAACCACCATATCATCCAGCTATAGCACTCCTGGGTATCTTTCCAAAGAAATTGAAATCAGAATACTATAGCGATACATGCATATCCATGTTTTTAAAAATGATGCAAGTGTTTAAAAAGGTATCTAAAAAGCCAGGCGTGGTGGCGCACGCTTGTAATCCCAGTACTTGGGAGGCTGAGACCGGAGGATCCGGGTTTGTGGCCAGCCTCAGCTACTTAGTGAGGCCCTCCGCAACTTAGTGAGACCCTGTTTCAAAATAAAGAATAAAAAATAGGGCTGGGGTTGTAGCTTGGAGGCAGAATGCCCCTGGGTTCAATCTCCAGTTCCGCAAAAAAAAAAAAAAAGGCATGTAAAAAGGTAGCATTTCTTTTTTTCATGTTGTTAAATATGAACTTTTAAAAATACTCTTATTGGTGCATTATAGTCTTACATCATAATGTAGTTCACAGTGACAGTGACATGCATGCACACAGTACCTGGTGGGCTTTCCCCCAGCTCCCTCCCCATTCCCCCCTTCCTCATATAGGATATTGAAGTTGACATAGGTATTCTCACAAATGTTCATAATGTCAATGAAATGATTCCTTCATTGATCCTCCCTCTCCTCCCCCTCCCCCCCATCACCTCCCTGGCTCCACTGAAGTTTCTCCTCCATTATCTCAAGTCCCTCTGGTATCCTGATTACGACCTAGCTCCTGCATATGAGAGAAAACATGTGACCCTTCACTTTCTGTGACTGGCTGATCTCACTTAGTATAATATTCTCTAAGAGAAGAAATAATGGGAGAAATAAAAAAAAAATCCTAGAATTAAATGAAAATAGAGAAACAACATACCAAAATCTATGGGACACTTTGAAGGTAGTTTTAAGAGGACAATTTATAGCACTGAGTACCCACATAAGAAAAGCAGAAAGTCACCAAATAAACAACCTAATAACACACCTCAAGGACCTGGAAAAACAGGAACAGTCTAATCCCAAAACCAGTAGAAGGCAGGAGATAATTAGAATCAGAGCAGAAATCAATGAACTAGAGAACAACCACAAAAAAAAAAAAAATACAAAAGATCAACAAAACAAAAAGCTGGTTCTTTGAAAAGATTAGCATTTCTTTCTTAAAAACTATTTATATAAATTGAGTTTTGCCTCCCTGATTGAGACATGTAATGGAGTTAAGTAATTTAAAGGAGAAAAAAAGAATGCTTAGAAAACACACTTGTTTCCCCAAGGTCTCCATTATTTCCACTAGAGCTTTGCATGTGCTTTTGCTGGGCACCAGGGGTTGCTGCTGAGCCATGACCTTGGCATCACTTTGGCATCTTTGAGGGTACTGATTCAAAGCAGAGGCAGAGGCAGAGCTCCCCGGTCTCATTTTAGCCCAAGGCTTAGTCTCTTTATATACCTCTGGGGCTGATTGCTCCCCATTCTGGCTTCTGCTACTTTGTGGTATTGACCAGAGCATGGGTTTGGTGGGGCCAGGAGACTTCTCCACAGTTTCTTGCAAACCTGACAGTCCCAACAAAAAGGATGTTCATTATAGCGATCCCAGGTATCATTTTGTATTGTGGTTAGAGGACTGTTCACTGTTGGAAGCTGAAGTGCTTAATTAGAATTTGAACTATAGGGTATTGTAAATGAATTAACTCTTCAGGGTTGATATTTGGACAAGAGAAAAATACTATTGTCATTGATGTTTCAATGAGACATTATGATTATTGGGTACTTAGTATCTTGTTTCTAATATAACTTAATTGTTTATAATCTTATATAATTGGATTTTGGTCATGGCCATGTGATAGATTATGTCCTGTAGTGAAAAGTGGAGGACACTCTGTCTTACGAAATGAAGTTGTCATGTAGTAGCCACCTGCATGCTAGATTACCAGTTGATCAAAAGAAGTGAAGAGCATAGACTACTGCTCAGAGAGCACACTTACCAATTTTCCTCACTTTTCCTAAACCTTCTAAAATGAGAAGAGGAATTATGAGTGGTAAAATGTTTGCACATTGTATGATCTGTGAATTTTTGATCATCTAAAAAGTCCTTTTTGATGTAATAATATATGTACATCATACAAAATCCTAAAGTACAAAGGTGAAATACAGTGCAAAGTGGGTTTCCTTCCTGCTGCTGCTCACTGCTCCAGCAATCCAGACAGCAAAGATGATTATTGTTTCTGGTCCTTTTCATATTTTTCTATGCAATTTGAGTACTAATCTTTTTTTTTATTGTTGTGCTGAGGGTTGAACCTACGAGCATTCTATCTCCGAGCTATACCCCCAGCCCTATTTTTCATTCTTTATTTTGAGACAGGGTCTCACTAAGTTGTGGAGGGCCTCACTAAGTAGCTGAGGCTGGCCACGAACAGGAATCCTCCTGTCTCAGCCTCCCAAGTACTGGGATTACAAGCGTGCGCCACCATGCCTGGCTAGAATACTAATCTTTAGTGGTTGGTTTTGATTTTGTAGTGCTCTAGAAGTGGTTCTCAGTCCTAAAAAAAACTTTATTATAAATTCTTATCATTAAGATATGAAAATATGGGGGAATAGTACTTGAACACTATGGCATATATACAAGTATATAGATACATATGTGTTTTTTGACATGCTAACAAATATCTCCCTTATTATTTGAGGCCCAGAAGGAAACATAGTGTAGAATAAAATATTAGAATTAGGGGAAGTTACTGCAACGGTTACTATGTTTCTGAGTTTTGGACTGCTTTATCAATTGAGGAAGCAGAAATCCCTAATACTAGAAAAAAATGATTTTTATCATTTGTAATTAAATTGGATCATCTACTTAGGGGGCTAGCCAGGGAAATGTGGATTACTAAGAGAGCATACTTAATGTTTCAAAATTGTATTTCATCCATATTTAAAACTCACAATTGGTTATAAATCATGTGGAACACTGAAGAACAATATGAAAGATTATGAAAATAGAAAATTCAAGGTCCATGAGTAGAAGATGACAAGGAAAAATATTTCTGGAGATATAAAAAAAGCTAAATTGAAAAGTATCACTAGAAAAGATTTGTAGAGGAAATGATTTTCCATCAATGGGGGAGAAGAGCTGCCTTATAAAAGTAGACTGGAATAATGGCCATCATGCTCCTCACACCTCTAAAACTGTATATGCTTTGTGATTTTTATAATGTAATGAATTCTAAAGATGTTTATCATACAAAAATGAGTGTCCCAAATCCTCAACAAACTTTGGGGTGAGAGAAACTGAAACACACATTTCAAAAATATTCAAAGATCACAGCAAGATATGAAATAAAACATAGGATGTATATATGCAATATATATTACAGCTTGCTTTCAAAATTCTGAATGACACATAAAGTCACCTTCTGAAGTTTCAAAGAGCTAGGAGAGAAAAGGAAGAAGACTTATTTAATCTTCATCTTGATTATTCTACTGCTATTCTTTAGGGTCAAAAGGAGTCAAAGTATTTTTTTGATGAGAGCAAGAAGTCAATTCATAGGAAAAAGGTAGGATGCTGTTCCCAACAGTGTTCAGAGAGGCATATGCAGAGACCCTCCTTCCCTCTCCATACGAAGGCCAGCCCTCAGCCCTCAGCCAGAAATAGCTGGCACCATCTTTGGTTTGTGTGTGTGTGGACCAGGGGATAGAACTCAGGGCCTCGGCCTCATGCAGGCTAGGCAAGCAATTAGAGCCATCTTAGACAACGACCTAGGTGAGGTTTTATGCTAAGAATCATAATCACTTCTCTGAGGAGAAATATGGCATAAGAAATGCTCAGAGATAGGTGGAAATCAGACTGAGGGGAGCAGATGATTAAGACTTATGAAAAGCTAAGACCACGAACTCCTGAGACCCAGAAGGCTCACCAGCCACTGTACCGCCCCAGGCTTTCTCTACACGCTGGCGGCCTGAGCCTGAGGCACTCTGGTCCTTCTTTCTCTGCATCCTTCAGTCTCTATCAAATCTCTCTCACATATACAAACTTATCTAAAACCCTCCAAAAAGTAGAAAACACTCTGTAAAGAGGTTGAGTACAAACTCCTGAAAACGCTGAAACTGTCTGAGGGTCTGAAGTGGTTCCCAGAAAGGAAGCACGCTCCGCTCCGTCTGACTGAAAAGCCAGTCTGACTTGATTTACAGTGGCACTCCTGAAACGCCTCACCCTTCCATGTTTTTGTGGTATTTGCAATGACCACCAGCGCACATGACCATAGACTCTGAAGTGACCACCGCTTCCCTTTGTAATAGCATCTAGATACTCAGCTTTGCCCAAGGGCAGTTTTAACTTTCAAGTAATCCTCTTAAGAAAAGATGGAATGGCCTGTGTTTATAAATGGAATGTCTAATTTTAGAAGATTAGTTTCACATAGTCCTAGAGTTTTCTCCATCTAATGGAGACATAAAACTCAGTAGAGCATTTGGGAACAAGGTCATAAAATTAATTACCCCCCACCTCAAAAAGAAAAAAGATGAAGATCTGGGTGGATACACAGATCACAGTCTCTGTGAACCCACACAAAAATAAGCAGGGAAGAGGCGAGGGGGCGGTTTCAGAGTGGGACATTGTTCCCAGGAAAACTGTGAGATTCACGACGGTGGACATAATTCTTCTGGCAGTGACAGGGTCTCATTCACAGGGGCAGGACTGCTGGTGCACGCAGTAAGCCTGCCAAGCACACAGGACCTGGACGCGGGGCCCGAATGGTGAACTGAGATCATCGCTGAGGACACTCGGGCATCACATAAGGGACACTCTGTTTGCTCTCTGGGCGATGCAGTTCATTTGCACTAACTGTGGGTTAGGGGCCTGGAGAAGGCGGCTCTGTGTACAAATACTGTATTCCCTTTGTTGGTGAAGGTAGCTCTCACGGGCCCCGTTCCTCCTGGCTGTGTGTGTGTGTGTGTGTGTGTGTGTGTGTGTGTGTGTGTGTGTCTTAACAGAGAGATTTAATTGCTTTTAAAATAGATGTGCATTTCTAATTCTTCGCACTAGGCTTACTAATAGCTGATGAGGGGAAGCTCCAAGATAATAGTCAATTGCTTTCCGGAAAAGTTTAGCAGATAACTCATGAAACAAAAGAAATCTAAAGAAAGCCTAAGCCAATTACTATGAATTACAAGACTTGGCTTCTCTGAAGAAGAGTCCAATCTTTGAAAAAAATTCCGTCTACTTATGTATTTATTATCTATTTGGGGTATTTTCAAAGTTAGGAAGCTTGGATGATTCTCATGGCTATTAATATATATTTTAAAATTCACTTTGGCAAATACTTTTCTTTAGTGGCACAACTTTCAAAAGAACCTAGGCTCAAATTTAGACTATACTATACACTGAAGACACTGAATAGTATAAAATAAAAATGAAAGAAATCTAGTGTTGATACAGTACAACTTTAAATATTCTCCAGAAGTTAGTTATAATTGATGAAAATATAAAGATTTACTAAGTACTTGAAACATTTTTTTAACTTTTTATGTTCATTTATTGGTGCATTGTAATTATACATTTTGATATATGTCAGGGTATGAACATCATACATGCAGACTTGCTAATCACTAAGACAAGTAAACAGAAAAGTAAAAGTGGTCTTTGTCCTACTAATTCTTACAGTGCCTATGGGGGTGCCACACATTCACATGTAGGAAAATTACCTACAAATTCCAGGCTAAATAATACCTTCCAAATGAATGAAAAAGGTAAATTATATACAGCAATTTGGAGAACATCAGTTTCAACTTTTCATCATGGGAGTCAACAAGTAATTCCTAGAGAATATAAAAAATGTTATTGGATTTTAATAAAAGAAGAAAAAATGTAAAGGTGGAAATGGCCTGATTGGACAGGTGAAAATGTTCCCAGTGTGGAGCATGTATGAGAAAAGAAAGTTTATGTAGAGAAGAAATGGGACTTGAAGCAAACAGAGACGTTCTGGTCAAATGTCGGGGGGCCTGAGTGATTGTCCAAGGAGTGGAAACCAGCCGAGACAGGAAGAAGCTCATTCAAGTTTTGAGAAGGATAGTAGCATGGCTGAGTGTTAGTTCAAGAATCTTTGTTTGATGAGAGACAAAAGGTAATTCCATCCACTCCCCGCCCAACTCCCTCAGTTAGGTCACCTTCTTTGTCCATCTAAAGATTTCTTCTTCTATAGCACATGATGTACATACACAAACCTGTAAGACTCAATCACTATCTGGAGCACGAAAGGGAGGGAAGGGGGAGGGAATAGGGTGGGATTGGAGGGAGGGCTAAATGTGCAATGTGTGCATGTATGATGTTCATACCCTGACATATATCAAAATGTATAATTACAATGCACCAATAAATGAACATAAAAAGTTAAAAAAAAAGGTAATTCCATAGGGAAGGAGCTGGAGGCACACAGATCAGCTAGGGAACTGTGGTCCGCAAATGAGTGGATGAGCACTGCTCTAGGATGGGGCAGCGGCATTTGGAAGGATAGGAGGAATGCCAAGGGTCCAGCAATCCCTTGTGCCTAACAACAACTATCAAGCTTGGGGGAGAGGAGATCAAAGATAACTGTGATATATCTGGGCGAAAAGAAGAATTAGAGAAGTTACAGAAAGGACTCTGTGAGTGGGTTTGCTTGTTTGTTTTAGGGGGAAAAGAGTTGAAGTGAAATGCGTTGCATTGAAGTTGTCTAAGCACGGAGCTGTCCAGGGACAATAGTTAGGAATGTGGCCCTGAAACCTGGGAAAGTAAGTAGATCTGGACTGCAGCTAAAGCCACAGTGTCTGAAACCATGGGCTGGATGTCAAATTTAACAAGATAAACAGAAAGATGAAGATGTATAGGTAAGGTTAAAATCAGGCAAGGTATCCTTGGGATATGAATTTTAAACATCAGTTTAAAGATAGAACCTTTAAGATGATGGAAGACTCTATCTTCCTTGCAAGCATGAGATCTAACACCACTGCCATGAGCCCAGTGAAAGACAAACATGGAACACAGCGTAGATTACATACGCTGGGCTGCATAATTGTGAATTACCTTATGCAGGGCTCAAGCCACTTTGTCTCGGCATGGTTAAGAGCCCAGGAAAATGTGCTGGAGGACAAGATCAGGTAGTACTGGGTTCATATCTCAACTCTGCCACTAAATGAACTCTTACCTTAGTTAAGCACCTTAGAGATAAGTTTTAGTAAGTCATTCATAAAATAATGATACTATTATTATGGGATTAGAGAAAATATATGTACTGTATGCCTAACCTTTTGTATGTATTATTTAAAGGAGAGTTGAGTTGTCATTATTATTTATTTTTATTTTTGTAATTTTTATTATTGACAAGAGAACTACATTTCTAAAGATAGAATTATATTGATTTCTGCCACAAAAGCAATATATGACACAAGATAAATATTTTGATCTGAGACTATGAAAAATCATTATTATGCAGTTTTCTTGGGTGCTATGGGCTAAATCCATGTGTCTGGTTTAATTCTGAGCAAAAGGAGGGAAGCCTATACAAAATGAATATTCTCATGACTTCTGCTCATTTCCAATGATACATTTTTAAGTATACACTCTATTTCAAAGGAGAAAAGATGAAAACAGGTAATAGATATAAATAGAAGAATCCTTTGAAAATCTTTATTTATGTAGACCAAATAGTAAATTTTGGTAAAGTATATAAGAAGGCAAAGATTGGTAGGTTTGATGTTTATATACATACAGAATATAATAAAACCTAAGACTTTTTATACCTACAAAGGGAAATAGGCTCACCTTCACATAATTTTCAGAAATGAAAGCAATAAGAAGTTTTTGGTGAATAGAAATTATAATACCACTTTTAAAGATGAATAGGTAAAATAGTGGCCGTGTGTCTATGTATCACTGAGAAGAAGTATGTTTATACTTGTACTTGGTTATATAAGACTTAAGAGTGCATAGCATCCAGGAGCATGGTTTCTGGACCCAAACTTCCTATACATCAGTTCCAGTTACCGGGCAAATTATTTGAGTATATCTCAGTTCCTCCCTCCCTTCCCCCTCCCCCTGTCCTCCCTCCTCCCTTTTTCCCTTCTTCCCTTCCTTCCTTCCTTTTTTTTTTTATAGTACAGGGGTGTTCTATCTCTGAGCTACAACTCTAGCCCTGTTTTATTTTTTATTTTGAAACAGGGTCTCACTAAGTTGCTGAGGGTCTAGCTAAGCTGCTGAGGCTGGCCTCAAACATATGATTCTTCTGTCTCAGCCTCCCAAGTAGTAAGATTACAGGCATGTGCCACCATGCCCAGCTGAGAGTATTTTAGTTTCTTAATCAGTAAACTAGTACTTCGTTAATATGATGGTTAGAATAATTAAATGAACTAATACCTATAATGAGGTCAAGTATTCCTAGCACATGGTAGTCTTCCAAATGGACTTAATTATTACCTTATTTATTACCAACATTCTTTTGTAATGGAATAAGGTTACCTCAGTAAGCTTTTCTTACTCTCCAAATGTACCTCACTGATTGTAATATTAATGTTCTGAATTAAGGTCTGATGTTAATTATTATTATAGGCTGTTAGTCAATATAAGGCAGTATTAATTAAAATATAAGCAACAATTTCTCTTCATTCTTTGAAATCTATAGCTGATGAGTGTGCATGGGAAAAAGACAAAAGCAACACAAAGACTGTGCTGGAAAAAATTCAATGAAATTCAAACTGAATTGTTGGGAAATGTAGATGAGAAGAGGGAGGTCAAAGAAATGTCTAAAGTCTCTATTGGATAAAGATGAAGAAGAAAAACAAAGGCATTTCAAAGATAGGGGTTGTAAAAAAGACTTCTAATATGAGATAATAGACCAACATTCTGGTTTGGCACTATTCTCCCTATCTTTTAACACCAGTGAAGAGTTGCCTAATTTATTCATCTCCCACAATAGGGAAGAAAAGGAAAGATATTAGGCCCATGTGCCCAGCCAGGCTACAGAGCCACTGTTGGTGGCATCTGCTGACCATCCAGCAGTTTTCCACCCTCTTCATGCTGAGGGGTGCAGAGGCAGTCGTGTGGCTAGGGCTGGTCAGATAGAGCTCAATTCGATCCATTTTCTTTGGGGCTCATGAAAACCTCATAGCCATAAAGATACCCTATTCTCTTGCCAAAGGCATCGATAGAAGAGAATAGTATTTTCTAGATTCAATGCATCCCCCAATTAAATAAGTTTCTAATTTAAGAATCTAGGGCCCAAGAATGCTTTCATTTTGTTTGCCTAACACAAGTTAGAAATAAAATATAAATCAGTGATTTGGGTTTGGCCAGGGTCATGTATTTTACATTTTTTGCCATAAGCTATTAACTAGCAAGAAATTCTCTAACTGTTCTCTGTCCCCTTACTTCTGCTTCTTTTGTGGTTACTTCTTAACTCCGGTGAGTTGTTTTGCTTCTCAACATCAAAGTTCAACTAAGAAATATACTATTAGTTTAAACTAATTTTAGTTACATCTTGAAAAGCAAACATTTTGATGCAGATACTTCCATATCAAAAGAAGAAGATGTCTAATTGCTTGAACATCATATAGTAGACCAATTACATTATTTCCTTATAGTGGGTTTTAGCATTTGTATCTAGAAACCAATGATTGCTACAGGCAGATTATACATTTTTACCTGAATATACTAATGAAGGCAGTGTCCTCCTGAGTAATCAATATAAAACTACCTATTAAGGTTTTTCACCTTGATAGGTTGCAGATTATATTTGGTCTCCTTATGTTCCCCTTATGTTCAATGAAGAACACTCTTTACAGGTATTTTTGAAAAAGGAAGATTAAAAAGTAAGTTTATAGCTGGGCGTGGTGGCTCACGCTTGTAATCCCAGTACTTGGGAGGCGAGACTGGAGGATCCGGATTCACAGTCAGCCTTAGCTACTTAGTGAGGCCCTTCGCAACTTCCTGAGACCCGGTTTCAAAATAAAGGATAAAAAATAGGGCCGGGGGTGTAGCTTGGAAGTAGAACACCCCTGGGTTCAATCCCCAGTACTGCAAAAAAAAAAGAGTAAGCTTAGGAAGCTCTTCTTGGACAAAAATTATTGAGCATGCAAATTCAAATACTATGTCATAGAGAAACAGTAAACTGAAAAATAAAAACACAGACATCAAAGTAATAGGAATATTCTACAAATAATATAATTCCAGGTATATGTACTAACATTTATGTAAGAGCTTTAACACAGCCCTTAAATTTCCAATATCCACTCATATGCCACTATAGAAACTAAACAGGTAGAGCAAAAATTTGGAAATGTATTGCAAGAGGCTAACAGAATGCCATAGTTTTTCTGTTTATTTGCTTTGGTGATATTTAATTATTAAATATTATGGAAAAATGATATATTATAAAAAGTCTATTTTGGAGCCCTATTAGTAATAAGCATAAGAAAAAAAAAGAAAATCTATAGCAGTAATTCCAAAAATGGATTTTGTTAATATTAATTGAAAACACCTTAAAACTTTATCTAATCATATTCATGAGTTGTAAATCCTCCTAAAAGATTTTAGCCATTCACTATATTGCCATTAATATTGTATATGTGAAACCAAAAATTAAAGGAAGCTGAATGAATATGTCAAAGTTAGAAAAAGTTGGATACAAGAATCAAGCCCTTTCTATCCAATACCACAATCTTCTTTTGCTAAAGATAATTATAATGCATTTACATTTGAAAACACTGATTTACAATATGTATACTCATGGAAAACAATAAACTGATGAACCTATAAAGAATGCAAATGAGCCGGGCGTGGTGGCTCACGCTTGTAATCCCAGTACTTGGGAGTGGGAGACCGGAGGATCTGGGTTCACGGCCAGCCTCAGATACTTAGTGAGGCCCTCTGCAACTTCGTGAGACCCGGTTTCAAAATAAAGTATAAAAAATAGGGCTGGGGGTGTAGCTCGGAGGTAGAACGCCCCTGGGTTCAATCCCCGGTACCGCAAAAAAAAAAAAAAAAAGAATGCAAATGACCAACCTGGCGTTACTACTACTCCATTTCCATTGACCACAGGCCTCTCTTCCTCTTCCTCCTCGGGAGGCTCTATACTTGCTTTTTCCATGTTGCTCACTGATTTATTTCTCTTCCGTTTTCCTTCAGCACTTGGAGTGGCTCCCGGAAGTATCTGGTCTGTTACATTTAATAATAATGGTGCTGGTTCAGCTGGAGGCTTTGGGGTACCGTAGTAATTGTCTGTAAATGATACCAAAACATTCCAGAGTTCAGTCTTTCTCCAATGGTGTGCATAATTGGTAAAGAATCAATATTATATCAACAATTTTTATCCAATTTTATACATATATAGACATACATATACATGCATATGGTTTATATCCCTTCATATATATCTTTGTTTCTATGTATTGGAATGCTTAAAGATATAGGTCTATTTTCATTATCATCCTTGTATGGAACCACAATATAGTCTTATGCATTATTCCCAAATGGTGCATAGGTAACTTCAAAATTATTCTATTTTTTTTACGACAAGACTTGAGCATAAACTTTTAAAAATAATTGTGTTAAGAGTACAGGTAATTTGCTTTTCAAATCTCACACTATTTTGGAAAGACAAAGCACTTTGTGCTTTTCTCTAGCTATCAAGGGGCATGGCCTCTGTTCTCAATGTGCACGCTGTCCTGTCCAGAGCTGTATCTCCAGGCCAGTTCAGTGGCTCCCATGGCTGCTGACAGTGGGTCTCTGCTCTAGTCATTCTTCAGACCACCACAGCTCTTCTTCCCATAGCTCCGTTATCTGAGTCATGGAATCATTTGTTTCCCCCATCAGTATCCTTTAAAAAGGAGCCTAGTTCTTATTTATCTTGGTAAGAAGAATCCAGCACATAATAAGCACAAGGTAAATGCTTACTAAATGAAACATTTATATGTTCAAGGAAAGTCAGTTTATTTAGAATATTCTAAAATTGGGATTGGTAAAGAGCATAGGTTTTTTTTTAAATTCATTTTGTACTTTTAACACCACCTTCAAACCCATGTTGGTGTTTTCAGTTGCATAATTTAGGTGCTCATTCGCTCATTCATTAAAATCTTTATTAGTATTGACTATGCACCCAGGTGCTCCAGTATATGTTTGAGAAACAATGATGACTATAAATAATCTTTGTCTTCCAAGGTGACAGTCC
Organism: Glis glis; assembly: GCA_004027185.1. Taxonomy (NCBI): domain Eukaryota; kingdom Metazoa; phylum Chordata; class Mammalia; order Rodentia; family Gliridae; genus Glis; species Glis glis. The sequence goes on from PVJS01003987.1 coordinate 64,009, forward strand.
TGTGTGGAAAATCAAATTTGATATCAAATAGATAAGCATGATTAGGAAATGGGATTAGGCCCTGCAATCAAATAGACACAGAAGAGGAAGGCAGTATACCTCACCCTCTGCAGAGGTCCTTGAAAGTATCTGGGAAAACAGTGTACTCTGAAAGAAACGACCCTTAGCTAGAGGACATGGGATCTAGGCTTTTCTACACAACTACAATTCAACCAAGTTACTTAAGCTCAATAAGGTTCAGTTTCTCTATCTATAAATGGGGAATAGCAGTAATTGTGATGGTTACATGTATTCTGGTTTATAAATGACCAAAACCCTCTCCACTTAGGTTAAACATGACAGTAGAATGCCACAAAGACAGGGGATGTCTATTTGAGAGGAAAGGCTAAAAAACTGTGGGGATGGTGGACAGAAACAAAGGACTCTAGTCAAGACCCCAATGTTATCCTTGCTGGCCCTAGACTCTAAGAGATCTTGCTGGTTCTTTGCCACAGACACAGCCCTTGTGCAAACTGCCTTAGTGGAAATTAGGCCCCAGCTCCTCTCCAGCTGCTCTGATTGGCTCATTTGAAGGGGGCATTCCCAGGCAGGGGGTTGTCATTGGCTGAGTCTCAGTCACATGGACATGGTTATAAGCTATCAAGGGAGGAGAAGATGCTGCTGATGATTTCAGGAGAGGGAGGTTGTAATGGTTTAGAAAGAGAATGCCCCCCTAGCCCTCACAAGGTAGCAATGTTGGAAGCAGGTCTTTGGTGTAATCTCAGCAGTGGATAAATCAACTGTAATGTAATGGATTTATCTGGGTGGTGGCCTGTGCTGGTAGGGTGTGGCTGGAGAAGGTGGGTCCCTGGGGCTGAGGCCTTGGGGATTATATATGGTTCCTCCTCCCCTTGCTCTCTCTTGACTCTGGCCTCCATGATATGAGGAGCAAAGCCTTGTGCTCTCCCACTCTCCGCTTTCTGCCACCATGCCCTAACATCCATGGTCCCCGGCCTCATATGGACTGAACTCCAAAATCGCCAAGGAAAAGTGTGAGCAAATAAATCTTCCTTCTTCTAAGTTGCATGGTCAGTCTTTGGAGTATAGCAGTGAGAATACTGACTAAGACAGAGGTGGAGCCCTACCTTACACCCAATTTAGCTCTGGGGTCTCCCCAGATAGAAAGGGCCTTGGGATGCTGGGCAGGCAGAGATAACACATGTCCATGCCACTGTCCCTCTTCTATGACTTGTTATCAAGGCAAAGTCAGAATGCAAGAGGAAGAGCTTTATACATTGGAAAACTGCAGTGGTGTGACTAGCGGTGTAACTCATACTGGCAGGGAGGGAGCACATATTCCGCAGGCTAGCCATGCCACCAAGGCCGCTGCTCATTTTCATAGATACTTACAGTTCTAAGAGTGGGACAAGGAAAACATTTTACTTTGCAAAGTGATTCTTATTGTATAACATTGTTATTTTTTAGAGAAGTCTGCAAAGTGGATGGTATACATTTTGCTAAAGACTACTTTCTAATTTGATTTACAGAATTTCAAATGAATCAAAGCTTTATATGTACTAGCCAAATTCTGAGCAAACAAAAATGGCTAGGTGCTCCTAGAAGTCAATAAACTAGTATCATATTTCAGCATTCCTAAGGGCTAGCAAAATCCTCGGTACACTGCATTGCTTTCTATGGAATCTCAACACATACTTCTTATCTAATAAGCATAATGCAAAACTAGCAAATAATCTTTGCATATCCCAGTAAGTGATATAATTTAAAGTAGCATTCTAAGATCTTTAATGCCTTCAAATATATATAGTACTAAGAAAAATGGATCATACTTCAATGTTTTTTTCCTTGTTTTGTGTTTTAAGTTTTAAATCTCCCTGAAATAAATAACCTTTTACTGATTAAAATTAAACACATAGCACAGGCTAAATATTAAATAACAAATCCCACTGAATTTTATTATTAAATAATTATACCTACTGGCATGATGTGATTATAAATTATGTACCATACTCTTTTTCTGTAATTTGATTTATAAAATATATCAGATTAATTTTTGGATGTAATATTATACAGATCACTAGGTAAAACATTAAGATTATCTTCATTAGGAAAAATAGTTTAAAAGAGGTACAGAGGTGGGCAGGGTGGTACATGCTTGTAATTGCAGTACTTGGGAGGATAAGACAGGAAGATCTCAGGTTCGAGGACAGCCTCAGCAATGTAGTGAGGAACCTAGTGAGGAACCTAGTGAGACCTGTTTCAAAATAAGAAATAAGCCAGACATGGTGGCGCACACTTGTAATCCCAGTACTTGGGAGGCTGAGACTGGAGGATCTGGGTTTGTGGCCAGCCTCAGCTACTTAATGAGGCCCTCCGCAACTTAGTGAGACCCTGTTTCGAAATAAAGAATAAAAAATAGGTCTGGGGTTGTAGCTTGGAGATAGAATGCCCCTGGGTTCAATTCCCAGTACCACAAAAAAAAAAAAAAAAGAAAACAAAATAAGAAATAAAATAGGGCTGGGGGTATAGCTCAGAGGTTGAATTCCCCTGGGTTCAATCCCCAGTACCAAAAAAAGAAAAGGAGAAGGAGGAGGAGGAGGAGGAAGAGAAGAAGAAGAAAAAGAAGAAGAAAAGGTATAAAAATAATCCATAGTTATATACTTGAGAAATACAATTCATGGAGAATAAGCTGTCATACCAAGCCAAGATTTTTATCCTATTGCGTAAGGAACACCTAGACCCAGAGGTGGAGAGTCAGCGAGGCAGTCAGGTGGCTGAGCCACTGAAATGATTCTCTGATATAAGTGTGTACAAATCCATGTACAAAGATAAAACATGCCTTGTTAGGAAACATATCTGCATGTATTCAGAAAAAATAAACACCAAACTGTTTTAAAATATAATGTGGAAGCCAGGGGCACACGCCTGTAATCCCAGTACCTGGGAGGCTGAGCAGGAGGATCACAGGTTTAAGGCCACCCTCAGCAACTTAGTGAGACCCTATTTGAAAATAAAAACTAAAATAGGGCTGGTGGTGTAACCCAGAGGTAGAACACCCCTGGGTTCAATCTCTAAAAGAAAAGAAATAAAATATAATTTGGAAATATTGTCCCACTAAGGATGAAGTGCCCCTATCCATAATGCCAAGATTTAGTGAATCTAAAAATCTTAAAAACAAACCAAAATCCCACGACAATGTGATGTGATGTCAAATAGCATGGATCCTGGTGAAATAAACCTGACTTTGAATCCCCCAACCTAATTGCTGTGTCCCCTAATCTTGCTTTCTCTTTATATCCTTAAATTGATTTAATTAAATAGGAGTGTGGCTATAAAATGACTATAGTAACAACTACAAACCAGACATGGTGGCTCTCGCTGACAGTCCCAGCACACAGGAGGCTGAGGCTGGAGGATATCTTGATCCCTCAAGTTCGAGACCAGCTGTGCAATGTAGTGAGACCCGTCTCAAAGCAAGTACTCTTTTTTAAAGAAAGCAACTACAAAGCTGGGCGTGGTAGCACATGCCTGTAATCCCAGAACTTGGCAGGCTGAGACAGGAGGATCATAGGTTGGAGGCCAGCCTCAGTAATTTAGTAAGACCCTCAGCAACTTAGCCAGACCTTGTTTCAAAATAAAAAATAAAAAAGGGCTGGGGGTGTAGCTTGGAGGTAGAATGTCCCTGAGTTCATCACTGCCACATTTTACTAAGCTGGACACTGAAAAGGGTATTTTACATATGCCTTCTAGTACCAAATGGGGATTAGAATTAACTCATCACACAGTATGATTATAAAGGTTAATGGTAAGGACAATATGGCAGGGCCAGATCAGAATAGATGCTCAAGATGTGGTGACTACTTTAAAAGAAAAAAATATTCATTGGTGCATTATAATTATACATCATAGTGAGAGTCAAAGTGATAGATTCATATATGCACACAACATCTCTTGATGGGTTCCCCTTTGCACCCATCCTGTTAAACCGCTCCCCTTACGGACTAGTGAGATTGGCAGTGATACCTCCACATACCAACATCACATTATTTGAACTGTTTCCTTCCTCAAGCGTCCCCCAATTCCCTTCCACTATTCTCCTGGTCTCTCTCTTCATTTTCATGAAGTCCCTTTTCTTTCCTATTTTCTCTCCAGCTCCCACATATGAGAGGAAACATCCTTGAAGCAAGTGGAAAGCCTGTAGCTATTTAACTTAAGAATCTCATCTCTTTTCAAAATACCATTTTACCTCTTAAGAGAAAAAAAGTGTTGTGCAATTTGCAGCCTGTCCAGAACTCATGTGAAAGCCACACTCTACGGGCACAGGTGTATTCATTTCAAAACAGAAAGGCAATACTGCTACCAAATCATACCACAGGAACATTTCAGCTGGCTTTTCCCCTCCTCTCTCCACAAATAAGGGTGTGCATACTTCAGAGAGGAAGTGGGAAGAAATAATCTTTTCTAGATCTTCCACTGAATGTATTTGTAAAGAATAAATTATACTATGCAAACTGTTTTGCAACTTCAACATTTCATTTAGAAACACATCTTCTATAAAAATTCCATTGATAACTTAATTATAATGATATTCCATTGTATAAATACATAACAACATAGTCAATTAAAAAAGAGTGACCTGTACATCAGCAGCTTCATAACTTTAATATCAAATTCTGCTAACTATGATCTCAAAATTATATATAAAAATTTCCACTTAATTCTGTCATATTGGGATAATCTATAAACTTTATCTTATTTTTTAATCAATGACTAGAAAATAAAAGTGACAATTATTTGAGGAGCCCAATTTATAATTCAGCTACGTACTTGTGCATCAATATGTCTTTCATAAAGATGTAGCTATCAAAGATTCCAACAGGGGGAAATGTACTCACTTCTAAAGTTCTAGCCAGGCATGGTGGCGCACACTTGTAATCCCAGTACTTGGGAGGCGGAGTCTGGAGGATCCAGGTTCGCGGCCAGCCTCAGCTACTTAGTGAGGTCCTCCGCAACTTCGTGAGACCCAGTTTCAAAATAAAGGATAAAAAATAGGGCCGGGGGTGTAGCTCGGAGGTAGAACGCCCCTGGGTTCAATCCCCATTACCGCAAAAAGAAAAAAAAATAAAGTTCTAAAAAGCCAGGCATGGTGGTGCACGCTTGTAATCCCAGTACTTGGTAGACGGAGACCAGAGGATCCGGGTTCGTGGCCAGCCTTAGCTACTTAGGCCTTCCACAACCTCATGAGACCCGGTTTAAAAATAAAGTATAAAAAATAGAGCCGGGGTGTAGCTCGGAGGTAGAACCCCCCTGGGTTCAATCCCCAGTACCGCAAAAAAAAAAAATAAAAAAAATAAAAAAATAAAAAATAAAGTTGTAAAAAAGGAAAAGCTTTTTAGAAATCTGAATGAATAGTCCACAAATGCCAATAATTTATTTTATAATAATAAAAAACATTTATTAAATGTCTATTTACCCTGTATCGTGTTACACTCATTTATTGCAAAGGAACCTGAGCTAAAACAGATGTCATTGTTATGAACTCAACCCAACTAAAGAAGTCCTTGCAAAATCTAACCGTAATTTAACTTTCAGGCAACCTATTCCCAGGTCATCTGAAAGACATGAGAATGGCTTGTCATGTGCTGTACTTGAAGACCATCAAGGAATTACTCCTCTGCAAAATAACCTTTTCACAAAAGTCTTAACAACTTTTAAGTAATATTTTTGTCTCCCCAACTTTTTTCACATTGATTTTAATTGTGAAGCCAAGGGGGAAAGGAAACAGGAAACTCTTTCAATGAATCTTTAGCTAGTCCCTTTCTTGTACCCCCAGGTTTTGTTAAACAGTAACAAATAACTGAGATGCACCCTGTTCTTTCACATTCTGACTTGACAAGGGGTAGGAAAGACACTGCAGACTAATTTTAGGAATGAGCGAATGTAAAAGTGCTCACAGCAAGCGCGATACTTTGAAATATGTCCACTCGTTTCCAAAGCCTGTTCTCTTTAAACAAACCATGATCAAAAGATAATTTATAAAATTTTCTTTTTAAGTTGTATATTTAGGTGCTGATTCTGTTGTTTCCATTCTTTGGATGTATGGTAATGTGTAGGTTTTACAGCAAATAACCACAGATCATTCCACATGGCAGGCAGCCCACTGGAGATGGATTCATATGAGCATATCAATGTCTTTATTCATATCTTGAAGGTACCTCACAGATTAAGATGATTTCCCCCATTCCTCCCCAGTATTCTCAGTGCTTTTATTCCCATTTGGGTAACCAGGGATAATCATTTTTGGATAACAGCTTAGTAAAAGAGAGACAAATGCCTACAGGAAATGCTGGGGAATGTGTATAACACAGCTCATCATTGGAAATCCCCCAGAGCCTGAGAACACATCCTTGTGGCATCCATGGGTGACAAAATTCGAGTGGTGGAAAATCATATCAGGTTTTTTTCCAGTTTGATAAATGGAGCAAATAGTTTGATACTTGGTCTCCATAATGGCACCTGCACAATTTGACTCTGGCATCAAACAGAGATGAGATTCAGAGTTTTGGATCCAATCATAATTAACTGTGTTAGAAAATATGCTAGACTATTAGTAAACAACCACTTTAACCTACAGCAGAGATTTATATTTGTATTAATAAAAATTGATACAAAATGAGAGGATCCTAAATTCCAACTTTAAGACATGTATAACATATTAAACAAAGGATAGTCCTCATAAGAATGGTAATGACCCAGCTATTCCACTCCCGGATATCTACCCAAAAGAACTGAAACAAAACTACTATAGTAATGCATCCATATCTATGTTTATAGCTGCATAATTTATAATTGCCAAATTATGTTGAGATGTCCATCAATAGATGAATGGATTACAAAACTATGGGATATATACACAATGGAATTCTTCTCAGCCATACAGAACAAAATTATGTCATTTGCAGGGAAATGGATGAAACTGGAGAATATTATGCTAAATGAGATTAGTCAGTCACAAAAAGTGAAAGGTTGGATGTTCTCCCCCATATGCGGAAGCAAGGGAGAAATTGGGACATAGGAGGGACTGCAGACAGAGGAGAAACCTTAGTGGAGTGAAGGAGGGGACCCAACTGAGGGAGATGGGAGGAGGGAAGAAGACTCGAAGAGGGAAACACCTCAATGGACATGATGTACATACACAAACTTGTCACAGCCAATCACTGTGCTGAGCGCAGGAAGGAGGGGAGGGGAGGGAATGGGGTGGGAACTGGAAGAGGGCTCAGTGGGTACTGTGTGCATATGTGCCTCTATCATGCTAAACTTCAACAAAATGTATGATTACAATGCACCAATAAAAAAATAAATACACAAAGGATAGTAATAGTTAAAACTAGTACCCAAACCCATGATAACTTATGCCAGACATGGCAAGGATCACAGTCATATGCCTACATTTAGTGAAGTAGAAATTCTGTAAGTACCAGAGTAATTATAACCCAACAAATATTCTACTTTTCTAAAATTGCACTCAATAGCAGAAAATAAGATACAAATTCTCACTGTGGAATGCTTTTGTCAACTGATTTTTGAAGTTATTTTTTGCAAGCAGTTCTGATGCTTAAATTTGGGCCTGGAAAAATAAAAATAAAAACCCAACATATCATTTCCTCACCATATCATATGTAGTTAGTAGCTTGCAACTAAGATGCAGAAACTCCCTAACCTCAAAAGATATGGTCATTTTCTGGTGAAAAACATTCATCTCACATTGTGCCAGAAATAGAGAAAACATTCAAAACACATTTTTGTGAGTGATACTTATATTGAACAATAAATGGCTAGATTTTTGATAATTCTATGTTGAGTGTAACTTTCAAAACTGGCATAATCATATAAAAATGTGAGCATTTCCGTTTTTTTAATTAGTACATGTGGAATTGAATTATTCTTTAACAAACTAAACTAAAAACTTCAAATTCATTTTATTTATTTATTTATTTATTTATTTATTTATTTTTGCAGTACCGGGGATTGAACGCAGGGGCGTTGTACCTCGGCGCTACGCCCCCGGCCCAATTTTTTTTTTTTTATGTTTTTATTGGTGCATTGTAGTCTCACATCACAATGAGTATCAGTTTGGTGTTAACATACATGCACCCCGCTCTTGGTGTCCC
>PVJS01003988.1:0-71865 GCA_004027185.1 Glis glis
TTGAACCCAGGGGCGTTCTACCTCCGCGCTACGCCCCCGGCCCTATTTTTTTATAATTTATTTTGAAACCGGGTCTCACAAAGTTGGGGAGGGCCTCACTAAGTAGAGAGAGAGAAAGAGAGAGAGAGAGAGAGAGAGAGAGCTGAGGCTGGCCACGAACCCAGATCCTCTGGTCTCCGCCTCCCAAAGTACTGGGATTACAAGCATGCGCCACCACGCCCGGCCATCCCACTTATTAATTCTTGTTTGAATTTCCTGAGATCTGGGGGTCTTGTTGAAGTTTCTACCTGTGCCTATACGTAAAACTCTGGAACGCTTCACGCGTTTGTGTGTCATCCTCGCGCAGGCGCCATGCTAATCTTCTCTGTATCATTCCAATTTTAGTATATGTGCTGCCAAAGTGAGCACAAATGTTCGTTTTTAAATGATCCATCAAAAATAGTTGGTATTTACTCGGCCCTCATTTTGATCATGTATTTGATGCTTTCTTTTACGCAGGCCAGTGTGAGCATGAAACTTATAAGGTGTTGCTTAAGGTTATATGGACGCGAGGCTTAGGTGGTGGTTGTGTTTAAGCTGTTGTCTTAGGAAGCAAATGGGGGAAAGGACAAAGGAGGTTTCCTTTCAGTTTTATTTTAATTTTTTTAGTGGCAATAAAAGTGTTGGAAACTGGATATGGTGGTGCATGCCTGTAACCCTAGTACTTGGGAGACTGAGACAGGAGATCATAGGTTCAAGGCCAGCCTCAGCAATTTAGTGAGACCCTGTTTCAAAACAAAAAGGGCTGGGGTATAACTCAGAGGTAGAATGTCCCTGCGCTCCATCCCCAGTACCAATATAAAAGGAAAGCGTTGGAGTGTGTCTTCATATGGGGGGGGGGGCTCAAGTACATCTCACAGGGTTTAGTTAAAATTCATTTTTAAGTTATCCTTGTGTTAACTTTGTATTCCCGTATTAAATGAGTGCTGTTAAATCACCTGTAAACTAAAACATTCAGGCTTTTTAAGTTCACAGGTAACTATTTTGTAGAATTTTCTTGGTGCAATGTAATTATACATCATAGTGAGATTCAAAGCGACACCTTCATGTATGCACCCAACATCTCTTGGGGTGGTTCCCTCCTCTCCCCATCCCCCTGCCTGTCTCCACTCCTCCCATACATGCTAGTGAGATTGGTAGTGAGACCTTCAAAAATGAGCATAACATTATGTGGTCTGCTTCCTTCCTCAAGCCTCCCCTTTCCCCTCATCTTGCCCCTCCCCCAATCCCCTTCCACTACTCACTGGTCTCTCTCCTCATTTCCTCATTTTCATAAAGTCCCTTTTATTTTATCTCTCGCTTCCACATATGAGAGAAAACACATGATCCTTGACTTTCTGTGACTGGCTGATCTCAGTTAGCATAATGTTCTCTAGTTCCATCCATTTGCCTGCGTATCTATTTATATTGGTTTATGTTGACACCTCAAAGTTTACTAAGGTCATTATAGTATGTAATATTAAGTAAAATCCAGAAAATGTAATGAAATAATGTGCATCATATGATACTAGTTGACTCTGTTGTACCATTATTCCCACAAATAATTCAACCTCTATTCCCATGTTTTAACCCATCTGGAGCAGTGAAAATCTGCCACTGTCTGTACTGCACATCCCTGCTGAATATACCACACTGTCCCTCAGTATTGAACAGTCTCTAGAGCTTGTCATGTTGTAGGTAATTATTTCAAGGTAGCACATAGTGACTGTTTTATGACTCTTCCTCCCTGGGGGAGGGCGACTATGGGCATTTATTTAAAAATGAGTTTGGAAAATATAGACCTGTCTCCCACCCAAGTAAAATGCAAGTTTACCAACAGCTTTGAAAGGTCCAGATTATTTCTCCCTCTGGGGCAGAGAGCAAGCAGCCCATTATAAAACATTCAGGTTCCTTAAACTCAGGGTCCTTCCCCGCAGTGCATCCCAGTGCACGCTCAGGTGTACCTCCCTTCATGTCACCCCGTGAAAACTGGAATTTGGGAAACTAAAATCAGCAAAAAAAGGTATTACTCTAGCTAGTACTATTATTGTAACAAATTACTGTCTTTCATCTCTGACCCAGGAATCCTGGGTCTTCGAATAGCATCCACAAAACTGTAAGAAACTAGCTTATTAGTTTCAATGTAGTGTAAAATCTCAGAGCCTTCACAGGCCTTGACAATGAGGTCCAAATCTTAGGAGTGATGTAGGCTGGAACTCAAAGATTGATCAGTAAGACAAGAAAGGAAAACCGAATTACCCGATGGTCCCCACTACACCAAAGGAAGCCTACCACCTAGTCACACTGGGTATTAGAGACAGTACTTGCCTCATCGAGGAGGTTCATACAAGTTGACCAGAAAATCTGCCAAATTTAGCTGGTGTCTTAAGCAGCACACAGTGCTAGGAAAGTGGAATCAGCTGTCTCCACAGCAGTCCTTTAGGGGCTTAACATTTCCAAGATCTCCTCTGAACTCCAGATTCCTGTTACTGATAACTGTACTGACCAGCTCATTTCTGCCTGGATGACTCCACGTCCTGGACTCCCTGCCTCCTAAGGGGTGTAGTCGGTACATTTCCATTGAGAAACAGTTGCTGGCTTGCTCCTGGGAGCCTGTGGAGACCAAGCACCTCTCACAGCATCTCCAGGTCACACAGTGCCCGGATGTTCCCATTAGGGGCCTTGGCCACTTGGACGCTAACACTAACCCAGAGCTGGGCAGGCTCAATGGTTCTATAACCAGAGGGTCGATTCAAGAGAGAAGCCAGTGTGGCCCCAGCTGTCTCTTTTATGCACAAAATGCCACAGACATACCTTAATGAGCCCTTTGCCCTCTCTCTAACCAGTTCCAGGAGAGATCTTACCTCGGGGCCCTGCTTTGGGGAGTGTCCACAGGAGGCTTGGACCTGCTTCCTTGATGGCTCGGCCAGAGTCAAAGCTGATAGTGACCACTGGGTGGCGGCAGCCATCAAGGCCAGGGACATCTCAGGAGGACTGTCGCTCTCCGCTTAGTCCAGTAATCAGCAAACTGGCCTTTACTAGTTACTGTTTCATGTCTGAATACTTATTTATTTATTTATTTATTTATGTAGTGTGTGTGTGTGTATGTGTGTGTGTGTGTGTGTTTGTGTGTGTGTGTGTGTGTGTGTGTGTGTGTGTGTGTGTGTGTGTGTTGCTGGGAATGTGTACATGCTAGACAAGGGCTCTTCCACCAAGCTACATTTCCTGTCTCTCAAATCTTCATTTTAATAATATTTTTTAAACTCACAGAAGGCAGGGATCAGAACTTTTATCCCACAGATTTTCATGCCAGGAACTAAGCAAATAGTCTTCCAATTCAAAAGATATATTTTTAAAGAATTTATAATTTATTATAGATGAATATAAGTTGAGTAGTGAGGATTTATTTTTTTATTTTAAAATGGGTATTGAACCCCGAGGTGTTCTACCTCTGAACTACACACCAACCCCTTTTTAATTTTTATTTGTTTTTTATATTTTTATTTTTTTATATTTTTATATTTTTTATATTTAGTATTTTGGTACTGGGGATAGAACCCAGGGACTTTCTGCCTCTGAACTACACCCCCAACCTATTTTACCAACCTATTTTACTTTGGAACAGGGTCTCACTAAGTTGCTGAGAGTCTCACTAAGTTGCTGAGGCAGGCCTCAAACCTGCAATCCTCCTGTCTCAGTCTCCCAAGTGCTGGGTGGGTGGCATAAGCCACCGCAACTGCAACCGGCTGAATCTTGAGTTATTTTTAAAGATTTTTACATTGTGTCTCAATGTATTTGTGACATGAAATATAACATGTTTGTAACCTGGTTATTCTAAAAACAAGGATAAGGCCACACACCTTTCCCTTTGTTGTTATTCGAATGCTTAGCCTCCTCACTGGGCCTAGAGGCTGAGGGTTCACTCTCCTTGCGCCCTGGTGCACATCCCTCTGGCCTATTAGCTCCAGTTACATGTGCTGAGAGTGAACCGGGGTTTTAGTTCCTGAGAAATTTGTTTCCTTGATTCAAAGAACCCCTTTAGACAGAATCATCTCTATGTTTATTTCCTCCAGTTATTACTCTTACACTGTGTTCTTTGTAATTCTTAATATTTATTAATTTTATAAGTCCTACTATAACCAGGAAGGCACAATAAGCATAGAATCACAGGAATCGCTTCGTACGATTCGAGGCTCAGCTTCAGCCCTCCAACTCGGTGTTTCCATAGAAATGAAGCTAGACCCTGGGGTGGGGCGGGGTCCCAGTCAGCATCCTGGTATCGTGCTTTCTAGGGGTCTGTACTAAATTCACCAGTGGATTCGGAACCACAACTAGCAATTCTGCACAGTGGAAAGTTTCAGACTTGAATTTTTAAATGAATTTTAGGCCATCAGAATTAAAAATATAACCTCAAGTAAATCGCTTCACCTCTCTATCAGCTTCCTACTGTGTAAAATGCCATCCTCTTGAGACCTAACTAGTCTTGTTGCTTCCAGGAACTCCCAATTTCTATTGATTTTTCAGCCATAAGAGATTAACTTGCTGTAACAATACTCCGATCCATCCCTCCTCTGCTAAGAACTAATGAGTTCTATGCCTTAAGTATAAATTTCAAACTTCTTAGATTGGTATTCTGCTTTGGTTCAACTCAACCTATGTTTATTGATTATATATGTATTCATTATATATGTGTGTGTATATGATAATGTTCTAGGCTTAAATGATGTAAAGATAAATACCATAAACCTCTTCCTCTTCTGTAAAAAGCTTATAGCTTAGTAGAAGAGACATCCTTATAAGTAAATGATTATAAAACAAATCATTTTTGTTTTATAACAAAACAATATTGGGCTGCAATATTATGATAATCCTGCGTTATGAGGAGCTCAAAGAAGAAATAAACAATAATAATTAAAATTATAATGATAATAAATATAAAAACAGGCATTTATTGACAATTTGCTTTATATAGTATACTGGAGTACTGTGAGGAACTTTGGAGGTATTTTTAAATAATATTTATCAAATTGCTCTACCAAGCTGGTCATGGTAGAGCACACCTGTAATTCCAGTACTTGGGAGGCTGAGACAGGAGGATCCCAGGTTTTGAGTTCAGCCTCAACAACTTAGCAAGACTCTCAGCAATCTAGCAAGATGCTGCTTCAAAACAAAAATAAAAAGGAAGGGCTGAGGGTGTAGTGTGGAGGTAGAATGCCCCTGGGTTCAATCCCCAGTACCAAACACACACACACACACACACCTACAAAAGATAAAGTTATCTTTTTTATGCAAATGACATAACTTAAAGAAATCATGACTTTACCAAAATCACATAAAGAGGAGTAAGATTCATACTCAATTCTGCCTAATTACAACATCCATATCCCAATGTATTAGTTTTATATGAGTGCCATAATAGATGGCTACAAATTTAATGGCCTAAATGGACACAAAGGTATGACACCACAGTTCTGTATGTCACATGTCTAACATGGTGTCACTGGGCAAAAATCTTTGCATTGGTAAGAGTGTGATCCCTTCTGGAGGCTCTGGGCAAGAGTCTGTTTATTTGTTCATTGAGATTTCTGGCAGAATTCAGTATCTTGTGGTTGTAGGACTGATGTCCCCATTTTCATGGTATATGTTTCCTGAGGCTCATACTCAGTTTTTAGAGACCACCCACCATCCTTGGCTAGTGATCCCTCGCTCCATCTTCAAAGCCAGCGACGATGGATCAAGTCTCTCTCATAATTTCTGCCTCCTTTTCAGTTTTTGGTCTCTGATCACTCTTCTTCCTTCCTCTTTTACTTTTAAGAACTTAAGCGATTAGAATAGGCTCACTTGGATAACCCAGGTTGCTATCCCCCATCCCAACATGTTCAAATTTAGTTACATCTTCCAACTCGCTTCCTTCTTTTTTGTTATCTGTAACATATTCACAGGTTCCAAAGACTAGGGTGGGAATATCTTTGGCAATGTATATCAAGTCTACAAAAGCAATTTTTTATCTTTTTTTCTCCAAAGAATAAGTAAAATTGGTAAAGTCCGCCAGATGTGGTGGCACACACCTATAACCCCAGTACTTGTGAGACTGAGATAGGAGGATCACAGGCATGAGGACAGCCTCAGAGATTCAGAGATGTAGTGAGACTCTCAGCAACCTAGTGAGACCCTGTTTCAAAATAAAAAAATAAAAAAGGGCTGTGGGTGTAGCTCAGAGGTAGAATTCCCCTGGGTTTAAGCTGCAGTATGACACACACACACACACACACACACACACACACACACACACAAACTACAACAAGAAAAACTGGTAAAGCTGGATTAGTTGAATTGGATGGAACAGCAGGTATTTTAATAGAGAAGGGACTATATATTGAGAATTAGTAAGAACGTGATCAAGGGCTTAGGTATATAAAGGTTCATGTGTGTTTAGAGGATGGAGATATATCTGGTGTGTACAAAAGACAGATGATGTAGTGAAGACATCAAAAAAAGAAAAGATGCTAGAAAGACAGGTTGGAACTGGTTTGCTAGTCTCCTTGATATACTCACAGTTGCCTAACTTTCATTGCAGATGTTGAATAAATAAATGTGCTCACCATACAGCAGATAGCTGGGCACTCTGTTTGATCATACTTCCACTCATTATGCACATGAATTTTGGAGTGAAAAAAACATGTTTTTTGAATTCTGCCTCTAATATTGACTTATTTGATCTCTGTATGGTTGCTCTTAAAGTTTTGTGCAGAACCAGTATGATTAGATATGGACATGTATGTGTGTGTATAGAAATGTGTGTATGTTTTTGTATATATACATACTTGAACATTCTTTTTAAACTATCAAGTACTATAAAATATGTTAGCTTAGATATCAGACAAGGCTGACTTAAAATTATCATCCAGAAGCAGAAGATAATTTCATGATTCTTATTATCCATGCTGCTTTTCAGTGGCTGGAAAGATATATTTTTATTCTTTGCATTTGGCTGATATTAATTTTTTTTTTTTTTGCAGTACCGGGGATTGAACGCAGGGGCATTCTACCTCTGCGCTACACCCCCAGCCCTATTTTTATACTTTATTTTGAAACCGGATCTCACAAAGTTGCGGAGGGCCTCACTAAGGAGAGAGAGAGAGAGAGAGAGAGAGAGAGAGCTGAGGCTGGCCGCGAACCCGGATCCTCCAGTCTCTGCCTCCCAAAGTACTGGGATTACAAGCGTGTGCCACCACGCCCGGCCCTGATATTAATTTTTAAGACAGTTCAGTACCTCACTCTTCTGGGGAGCATCTCTGTGACGTCTTCATCTCCTGGCATCACTGGTCCTTCATAGCATCACTTGAGTCATTCATTTCTCCTGTCTCACAGTGTAAATTATTCACAATCCTTTACTACAAATGAATACATGGTTGTTATAAACTCTGTTAGGACAGCAATATATTCTTTGGCTTCTTGTTATGAAAAAGAACCCAAACTTCCTTGTTAGACCCATCTGGATCTAATCCCAGTCCTGCCCTATACCAGCAGTGTGAATTTGCACAAGTTAACTAAGATTGGTGTAGAACAAAGATAATATTTATTTTTGAATGTTATGAGAATTAGAGGCAATATATATAAAACATAGGGTATATCAGTTGACATTTAATTAATTTTAACTATGATAATGAAAGTGATGGCTATTAATGAATGCTTTTATAGTTGTAACCAAGCATATGTTCACCTAAGTTTATTTTGATTTAGTAAATTAGGCAGTGATTCATTCTTTTCAAAATATCTTATAATCATTTATTTATATTTCAAAATAGCCTTGGGAGTGAGGAATTAATCATATTAATGAATTTTTAATACTGGAAAAATTTTATACAGAAAGGTTAAGGGATCTGATTAAGACCAGACTTTGAGTCACTGAAGTTGTATAAATTGAATTTAATATGGTGACTTTATAGCCAGGCGTGGTGGTGCATGTCTGTAATGCCAGTACTTTGGAGGCTGAGGCAGGTTCGAGGACAGCCTCAGCAATGTAGTGAGACTCTCAGCAACCTAGCGAGACCCTGTTCCAATACAAAAAGTTAAAAAAAGGCCTGTGGTGTAGTTCACAGGTAGAATACCACTGGGTTCAATTCCTAGGACAAAAAGGAAAAAGAAAAAAGTTGACTGTTATGTCCTATGTGATATTCCTAGTTTTCTAGACCAGTTTGCTTCCTATAATTAACCTTGACTCCCATTGCTAAAGCTATCTGGCATTCCCATGCATTCATCAAAGTTATTTGGCCTTTTAATGATGCATCAGACTTCTCAAACATATGTAGGTTTTTTTTTTTTACACTGATTCTTCATTTGCCTGTTATTTACTTAAGCAGTTCCTACACTTTCAAAAATTTCAGGAGGAAATCATTTACTTTTATTTTTGAGTCTTTTAATTATTTCAGTTCCTTCAGCTTCCAGTCTGTTGCTCAGTCGGCTCTGGGTCATTTAGGCCTGGCCCTCTTCTCCTTAGCAATACCTCACCTCTATGGTTGGCCATCAGTGAGCCAATCAACATCCTCTTTCTCCAGAGAGAACAGTTGGATGCTGTGGGATAGTCGCTATTTGCCAATGTGTGATTTGTTGTGATGATATCTCTTAGCTGATTTATAGACTCGAAGCTTCTCTCAAGTTCAGTTTCTCAATTCACACAACAAGATCCTGGCCTCTGCACCTCTCAGGGAATTGTGACCAGGGCAATATAAAATCATACATGTCAACAAACAATAAGCATAAGATATATATATTAACTAGTCTAATACCAGTTTCTCTTTTTTGCAAATAATACAATAGAACATTATTCTGCCGGAGACTCGGGTTCACTCCCTATATCAGTAAATGGTCAGATAATTAAGCCACTATCTCATGCCAAAAATCCTAAAAGCAATTCTTAACCTCTTTCACTCTCTATTTATTCAACTTGAGTCTTCCAGAAAACTTTCTGGGCCCTATATTAAAAATATTTCCCAATTTGACTTCTTCTTACCGCCACCATCACTACTATTCTAATGACAGAGTCCACATTTGGGGGCACGCACTATGTTCTAAGCACTACTTATTTAGTACCTCTAACACCATGAGTCTGAACCCACCTCGCTGCCTCCCCAGACTACTGTAACAGCCTCCTGAGAGATATCCGAGACATTCTACTTTCTATGTGCCCCGCAAAGATTTTTTAAATGTTGTCAGTTATCTCATGATTCTAGGCAAAAACTATCAGTGGCTCCTCATCGTAGAGTAAACCCAGAGTCCTTAGAATAGACTCTAGACACTGCAGGGCCTGCCTTCCGGTCTTGCTGAGCCCCTCCTATAACACAGTGACGTGCTCCCTAGGATCTAGCCACACGGGCGTCCTCATGACCCTCCCAAACTCCAAAGTCCTTTCCTGCTTTTGTAAACCCCTCTCCCTGCTCGGGATGGCTTCTGCCTCACTGTATTCTGTTTTCTACTCAAACGTTATTCCCATAGCAACACAGTCAAAGGATCATTCCCTCTTCTGCCCAAGCTCACCTTGACGATTATGTTCTCTGTGTATGTGATCATTATCTTTCTCCTCTACTAGGGGACAGGCGCCATGAGGACAAATCCTTGTGAGTTTCTCAACTGTACATCTGTGCCGGAGCAATGGGCCTGGTATACAAACGACATGATCATTATTTTTTATTATATAAAGTAATAAGTAGAATAATGACATAAAAAGTCTTGTGATACTCTTGGTCTTGTTGGAAGCTTATTGAAAAGTTTATTCCCCTTAGCTTTCACCTATTCTTTTTTTTAACAATGTATTTTTTGATATGGAAGATCCATTGGAGAAATTTCTTTCCAACATAGTGTTGGGAATACCATGCTTCTCCTAAGCAAATGATGTGACTTTGTCTTGCAACCACTAACTTTTATAAGTAAGTGGGGGGGGAGGGGTGCTGGGGATGGAACCCAGGGGCATTCTATCTCGGAGCAACATCCTCAGTTCTTTTTATTTTTTATTTTGAAACAGGGTCTTGCTAAGGTGCTGGGGCTGAGCTGAAACCCACAATCCTCAACTTCCCAAGTAGTGGGATTACAGGCGTGCACCTGTAATTTTTACTATTCACCACACACAACAACTTTTATAATTCTTTATGCTTCCCTCTTATGGTACCCTCAGAGTGATTTTGTGGCCTAATGATTATAACTGCAGGATGGTTTATATGTTCTATGGTTATATCTAGATTCACTCTATTAGTACTTCTTATATACTGATTTGATAAATTTATCAAGTTGTACTTTAATTCCTATGGAACAGAAATGAAATATTAAAATGTTAATAAAATTTGCCATCTCTCTGAAATCTTATTTATCCATTCTGTGAAATATGTATATGCTCTTCAGGCATTAAATTAAGACACTAAATCACTTGTCCTCGATTCTAGAGCCAGAAGCTGGCCAGATAAAATATTTGGGGATTCTAATGTTGTCTCCATAGTTGTTTATTGTTACACTTTGTTGGAAGATTCTCCATAATGCAGCATGCCCAGGGCTCCTAGGTTCATGGAGATTGCTGCCCAATCAGCATTAAAGAAGGGGCTTCAGAGAGTCTCCTTCTTCTGCCCCCCACCCCAACCAAGCAATGGGCTAATCATACTTTATCATTATCCTGAGAATTATCAGTGGCACAGCAATGGAAATAAGTACACGGTGTCCAATTTCACAGCTGAAATGGTGGTATGCAAGTAAAATTTTTAGCTTTTCCCCAGAGCACTATGGATTGGAGTGAGTTTATCGGATTAGCTATTTGATAATATAAGATCTATTATGATGATTGCCTGATACAGTGCATAGTAAACATCTACTATAGAACCCACCAGTATAAACATTCAATAGATTTTTGCTGCTCTCTTATTATTTTTGATAAATGATAGTAAAGTTAGGAACTTTGAATCAAACACACACTAGATATTTACAACCTTAGATATTTTCACATTTGAGAAAATGAACTCGCCCAACCTCAGCAACTTAACCAGGCCCTCATTATTTCAAAATAGCAGAGGGCTCCTATTTCAAAATAAAAATAAAGCGTGGCTGGGGATGTAGCTCAGAGGTAGAATGCCCCTGGGTTCAATCCTCAGTACTCACTAGTACTCCCTCCAAAAAACAAAAGAAAGATGAACATGACTAACACGTCTTACAATGGTTATGAGAATCAGATATAACATTCATATAATAATGCCTAGTGTAATTCATATAATAAAGTCTAGTGATATGTGTGTGTATATATATATATATACATACTAGATTTGTTCTACCTTTTCATACTGGTATTATACTATAAATATAGATTCCAGATATTTTCATATAGCCTATCATTTCTTATATCTTCTTTTCTGAATTAAACGGTTCTTCCTTCACTTCACTATTTCCTCCATAGCCATCTAGAGTGGAGAGTGTTCCGTCCACTTCTCAGAAACTCTGGTGTCCAGAAAACAGTCAACATTCCCATCGCCTCTTCTAGGTTAGTAGCCATCAGAATAGTCAGCCTGTCCTGAGTTCCCAACTCTACTTTTCCTATCTTTCCCTCCACTGTTTTTTGCCCTGGAATGAGCTCCTGGAATGTGCAGGACATTGATCTAGCTTTGTGTTATTACTTTTTAAATAGGATAAATGTGTATTTAACACACACAGTATTACCAATAAGGATCATAAGTGAAAAAGTCATTTTTCTGACTTCTGTCCTTATATTTGTATTTCCAGAGAAATTATTCATTTCTTAAGTGTCTTTCCAGAGACTTTGGAAAAAATACATTAGTATGTGAGCATGAGGTAGGTGCATGTGTGTGTATATTAATCTTTCTTTGTATAAATACTAGCATCATATTCTGTATCTTTCATTTTTCACTTAAAATCTTATTTTTCATTCCAAATGACAAAGTAAATTTCAGGTGCATTAAAGGTTTAAATTTTTTAAAACAGAAAATGTGAAACCATACATTACTAGAAAAATATGGGAGAATTTTTAATATTGGATTGCTGAAAACCATAAAAATTGATAAATTTAATTTCATAAAAGTAGAAAATAGAATTTTGCTAAAATGATTTTTGAGATTTCTCCTCAGATCATACTTCTAGCTCTAACTTGTCCATAGGATCTGCTCCATTTGTGATGCCTACAGTAAAACCAGTTTCCCTTAAATACACTAAGCCTAAACACCATGAGAGATTATATTTTGCATTCCTTGATAGCAAAAAAAATTTTCTAGACTATCTTCCTGTCACCCTTAAAAAAATGGTTTTTAGTGACCAACCTCATTACCTTACCTGTATGACTACAATAAACTAGAATCAACATGCACAAATTATTCACCACCAAGGCAACAAAATTTTCTTCTAAGTTAGAATCATTGAGGAACATTTGTTTCTGCAGGTAACTCTGGATTTCTTGTTTCAGTGTTCCTCTAATATAGAATTAGAATTTTATAGCCAGGCATGGTGGCACACACCTGTAATCCCAGTACTTAGGAGATTGAAACAGGGGGGATCCCAGGTTCAAGGACAGCCTGAGCAGCCTAGCAAGACCCCGTAAATAAAAAGGACTGGGGTTGGGGGTGTACTTCAGAAGTAGAATGCCCCTGGGTTCAATTATTTCCAGTTCCACACACACAAAAAAAAGGATTTTATGTTAGCATAGCATATAAAGATTTCTTAAAAGTTATATATTAAGATTGGATAATTTTTAAAAATGAAAGAATAAGTCATTCTTTCTGAAAACATCTTTGAATAAAAATGAGTGCTATCTTTGTATGAATTTTGTCATGGTGATCAGGACTACGGAATGTACTCCGAGTATTTGGATTGATGCTATTTGGAATGAAGAAGGCGGTGATGGCAGGAACAGTATTGGAGGAACTTTCCATTTGTTTCTGGTTGAAAGCTGAGCCTAAGGCTAGTACACATGGCCAGGAAACACGTCAATCCAGAAACCTGCTGTTTCCTGACCCAATGTCTCCGCCATATTGCAATTAGCCAGGTGGAAACCACATTAGGCCTCTAATTGAAGCCCAAAGCTTTCTTTCTTGCCCAAGTTTACTTCCATTTTTCCTCTTTTAATGGCAAATTATAATCCTTCTCTCCTCTCTTGCTCTCTTTCAATTCTTTAAGTCTGTTGTCTATTTTCTCAAATTTCTTTCTGCTTCCTAGCCCCTTGCAGGCTAACATAGAACAAATGCCACAGGGCCTTCCGTTCTTACATTCCTTACTAATGTTAAAGGAGGCTCCATAGTACCTTCCTATTTTCAAGGTTTTGCTGCAAATTACTAAGGGAGAAAAATGAAGACAATTATAAAAGTCAAAAATATGAAGACCTTTAAAATGCTTCAGGGTCTCTCAAAGGAACTAACTGGTCTACCATTACTGACCTACTTCAAGGAAATAACCAGAAGTCCCAGTTGGTTTTGCTTTTTCTCCTCACATCACCTAGAAGGGTATGCTGCTCCATCTAACTATCTGGCCACATAAATAAAATTGCAAAGTGAGAAAAAGATCCAGGATATGGCCTGGAATGATCAACGAGGCCTCACTGTTGCTGCAAACTGGCCTGACTTGCACAGCTAGTGTTCTCTGTCCCCCCTTGAAACTGAGCGTTTTCCCAGAGCATCATTATGACCATCATCAAGCAAAGCCACTCTGGGACCATGACGGGTCAAAACAAACACAAGATCAGTTTGTAGGTATGTCTGAACACAGGCCAGACACAATCCCTGTCTCAGCCCCTGTCCTCATTCGTATTAGTGAAAGCTGCTTCTAACCAATGATAACTTTAGTTTATTCTAGTTTTTCCTTTGGCAGATAATATTTATTAATATTTCCTATTATAGAATTGTCCCTGCTACCTCAGATACCCAATTCAGAGCAAAACTTCACTTCTTTGACCCCCTCTTGAAACAACCTCACCAAAGTCCCACTGTTATAGTGAGTTATTCCTAACATCTGATTACTAAAATGTTCCACAATTCCCCATGGTATGTGTTCTCTATTGCTGCAACAAGTAATAAGCCCAACTCATTCCACTGCAGGTCCGTGTTTGGTAGCCTTTGGCTGAGGGGCAGTGGAAGGCGGAAAACGGGGGCTAGATTGTATGGTACCTCTGAGCTATTTTAAGGACTTCACTTTGAGTGAGTTGAAATGCCTGTAGAGGTTTCTTAACTTTTAAAATTTTACATTTTTAAATTGCTTTTAAATTTGAAATAGTTTCAAATTCATAGAAATGTTGCAAGGACTATAATAGAATTATGCATACATTTCTTTTTTTAAATAGACACGTGGGCTCACATCACACTAAGAAACTTCTGCACAGCAAAGGAAGCCATCAACCAAATAAGAAGGCGGCATACCCAATGGGAGAAAACACTCACATATATTCAAAATGTAAAAGAAACCCCTATAATTTGATAACAAAAACAATTTTTTAATGGGCAAGGACCTGAAAAGACATTTCTCAAAAGAAGACATACAAATAGCCCTCAAGTAGATGAAAAGGTGCTTAATATCACGAGTCATCAGAGAAATGCAAATCAAGACAAATCACACATATTCACAGACTATCATGTTACCCATTTGCTTTTTATACAAAATTGGACTTTTCCTGAAATATTTCAGAGTCAATTGAAGATATCATTGTGCCTTTTTACTCTAAATAATTCAGTCTGTTTCCTAAGATAAAGGACATTCATTACACACATGATTATCAAATCAAGAAAAATAGCAATATATTATTACTTGTTTCTAGATATCACTCATATTTGACCACTGTTAGGACAATTTTCTTTGTGTGATTTTTTTTACTTCATTCAGGATCCCATCTAGGATGATGCACCGTTGGCCTTCCTCATCCACAGGTCCTGTATCCTCAAATTCAACCAACTGTGGATCAAAAACAGTTGAAAGAAATTATGTTATTGATGACCTGTACTACATAGTTGAGCCTATGATGTTTGTATTGAAGGCATACAGACTTTCTTTCTTCTCATTATTCCCTAAACAATACAGTATAAACAACTATTACTATTTGCATTGCATTGGTTATTATAAGTAATCTAGAAATGATTTTAAGCACACAGGAGAATGTGCCTAGGTTGTATACAAATACTACACCGTTTTATATAAGGGACATGAGCATCCACAAATTTTGGTATCTAGGACACCTGCAGATACCAAGGGACAGCTATATTTAGTAGTTATGTGTCTTTGGATTTCACAATCTAAAATGATTGCAGTAAAAACATTCAACTTATATTGAAAGATCACTGTGACTATTTTTTAAATACTTTTATTGGTGCAGTATGATTAAATATCATAGGTTCAAAGTGATATAGACATACATGCATGCACACAGGTCTTGGTGTGTTGACCTTCAGATCTGTGGCCCCCACCCCGCTACCCACCCTTCCCTGTACATGCTAGTGAGATTGGCAGGGATACCTTCATATATGGACATAGCATTATTTGAACTATTTCCTTAATCAAGCCTCCTTTTCCCCCTCCCCACATCCCTCCCACTATTTTACTAGTCTCTCTCCTCATATATCTAAAGCCCCATTTTTTTCCTATTTTCTTTTTGGCTTCCACATATGACCCTTAACTTTCTGAGATTGGCTGACCTCACTTAACATAATATTCTCTAGTTCCATCCACTTTCCTGCAAATGACATAATTGTGTTCTTCTTTATGGCTGAGTAAAATTCCATAGTGTACATTTGCCAGTTTTATCATCCATTCATCTGTTGATAGACACCAAGTTCTTTTGTACAAAACAACAAGAATAAAAAATAATTTGGTAATAGGTAAATAGCATTAGTTGATAATTTCCCTTCACATTTACCAAAACCAATTCATTAATGTGTGTTATTTAAGAGATAGAATGCATTACAGAAGTGATATTTTCTTCATTGTACAGTGTTCAAATTTGTAGTCTTATATTTAAATTATTATATTTTTACTTATGCAGCTATTTTTGTTTTTAAAGTATAAGACTTTATTACTATTCTAAAATATCAGCTCTATTGATTTGTGCCATGTGTCAGATTTTATAATACGTTTCTGTTTAGGAACATGTCCAGATTTTTCTTATTGATTTTGAAAGAACTTGGTTTTGGCTTGATTCAGTCACTTTGGAGAAAAGCATCTTAAAAGCCAGTTTTGTTTTTCTTCTTCAAACAAATCAGAATTGACAGAATCAATACAAATGCCAACTTGTATAAAATTAAATGATCTAGTAATTCTTCAGGTTCTCAATAGGCCCTTGAGAAATACCGCATCTGCATAGCCAACCCCACCTTTACTGGTCTTCAATGGTGGTGTCCTGAGATAGCTGATATGAAATTATTGTTCTTCTTTTTAAGTCAGTGGGCTTAAAAATAATTCAGAAGACAAGAGACCTGATTCTAAATTGCATCTGTTTTTGAAAAATCCACAAGTCATTCAGCATCTATAATCCTCAGTTTTCTCATCTAAGAGAGAGTTAATTTAAATAATCTCCATTTCTCTGTAGTTTGAAAAGGTTTTGATGTTATGATTCTGCATCAGACTCTGTAATTGAAACACTAAAAGTCTTTCTTCTTACCTCCAATCTACTAAAATGAATCAGGCACCTAAATAAAATTAGTTTATTCCCACACTGCCAGAAAGGAAAATGTTAGCAATTAACCCATACAAGAAAGTTTTGTTAGAAGTAGAATGTATAGTTGAAATTTATTTTCAAAGGGTTTGGAAGAGGAAAGGTCATTTAATTACACAACCTCAAATTAGCAGTCTAGGAACAGCTCAGTGCTCAAGATGGCTGGGAGCCTTCAGAACATGGTTTCCTCTCCAGTGGTTTCTGTGTAGCACTCCATGGGTCCCCTACTTCATTCTCCTTGCTATCTATTGTCTAAAAGTTGAGAATGATTCAAGATAAAAGAGCTTCTATATGAGGTTGTGTTAGCTTTCCATCACTATAACAAAATGTGTGAGGTCATCAACTTATAAATAGGAAAGGTTAACTTTGGCTCACAGTTTGGGAGGATTCATTTGGTCCAGTTACTTTTAGGCTTGTGGTGAGGTAGCACATCATGGTGGAAGTGCATGGTGTAGCAAAACCTCCCACCTCATGGCCCGGAAGTGAAAGAGAGAGAAAGAGGAAGTCCCTGGTCCTACTGTCCCCTTTAAGGTCATGCCTCCAATGACCTAAAGATCTCCCACTGTGTTACAACTCTTTAAGTTTTCACCACCTTCCAGTAGCACCTTCCTGAGGACCATCCCTCCTTTGGAAGACATTAAAAATCCAAACTATAGCAGAGGTTTCGTCAGCAGGAGTTTCCAGAACACTTTACAGTAAATCCCTGAAGCAGCACTCACTCCCTCTGATCCACTCCTCAACCACCAGACAACTTGACTGTAGCCATGAAAGCTACCACTTTAGAGAGAAGCCAGGCGTGGTGCTGTCAGGCTCTCCCTGCCTGGTGTGGGAAGCAGGAAGACAGGTTCTGATTCTATCCTGTCAGAGGTCACATGTGAAGCTAATGTCCCAAGTAGAGTTTCTGAACTTTTCTTTCTGAAATATTGTTATTCATCAGGGTTAGGTTCTATCAAAATATTGGAGCAGTATAAAAATAAAACCTTGAAAGCGCATATTGAACTGCTTTATCACTTGCAAAACACTTTATTTCATTCATTCAATTATTTGACTAACATTTACTGACCACCTCCCAAAGTTCATGCACATATAGTCTCTTTAATTAGCTTAATTTCTCTAGGATTTTGCTTTTCTTTTTTCTTTTCAAATAGAGAAATGGAAGCTAATCAAGTATCAGTATGGTCCAAGTCACAAAAATAATAAACATCCACACTAGAGTTCAAACTCGAGTCTTCCAAAGCACTGTTCTTTCTATTATGTCTGGTTAAGAGATCTCTGTGGTTGACATTGCTTTGTAAGGAAATTGCTTCAAAAATTTCAAACAAATATCAAATTTGGAGAAAAATCTGTTGGAAAGTTGTGTATAAGTTATATATTCATGACCTCCTTCTGAAAAAATATTTTATATATGTTTGGCTTCTGATAAATATTGGATGCTGGAATGTATTTCCAAATTCCTCATAATATATGAGCTCTTCGTATCTTAAAGATTTTGTTTCAGGGTAAAAAATGGAAGGCTTCACTTTGACTCCCAGAAATAATTTATATCCTTAAATGCAGCTTTGGGAGTGTTGGGGTACTTTCCTAAATCAATAAAGTAGTACTTTTAATTTTCACTTGTGAATGATCTTTGTGAGTAATCTATAGGTCAGGACTCCGGGGTGTATCAGAGGAGAAAGATAGGGTCAGGTTCCTCAAATTCTAAATAACACTATTTTCTTTTGTATATTATAATATATCCACTCTTACTGTCTTTTGACCTCACTTGAATGCTTCTGGAATAGTCCATCATGCTTTTTTTTTTTTGAAGTTTCTTTTTTTTTTTCCCAGTTCCATTTTATTTTATTTTTTTCTTTTTTTTATTGGTGCATCAAAATGTACAATTACATTTTGATATATGTCAGGGTATGAACATCATACATGCACACATTGCACATTTAGCCCTCCCTCTAATCCCACCCTATTCCCTCCCCCTTCCCTCCCTTTCATGCTCCGGATAATGATTGAGTCTTATAAGTTTGTGTATGTACGTCATGTGCTATAGTGTGTTTCCCTCCACCCCCCTCCCAACTCTCTCTGTTAGGTCACTTTCTTTGTCCATCTAAAGATTTCTTCTTCTTCCCTTCTAAGTCACATTCTATCTAGCTCCCACAGATTAGGGGGAACATCCAATTTTTTACTCTTAGTGATTTACTAATATCACTTAGCATGATGTTCTCTAGTTCTCTCCATTTCCCTGCAAATGATGTGATTTTGTTCTTCTTTGTGGCTGCATAAAATTCCATTGTGTACATATCCCGTAATTTTGTGATCCATTCATCACAATTGCCAAACTTTTTTTTTTTTAGATTACTGCCCCCATGGCTACTGGAGATGTCAGAATGGCAAGTGCTACAGTCCAGAACAAAGATGTAATTTTGTAGATGATTGTGGAGATGAAACTGACGAAAGGGAATGTGGCGGCTCCTGCACTTTTGAAAAAGGCCAGTGTGGCTGGCAAAACTCCCGGGCTGAAAACTTTGATTGGGTTTTGGGGATTGGCTCTCACCAAAGCCTGAGACCTCCTGAAGACCACACACTTGAAAATGAACAGGGTAGGTAATTAAGTCGCCCTGAACATATTCACCAGGTACATCTCTTTGTCTTCCCTGACAGCCACTGGAGAGGCCCCCATGTGACACTGCAAGTCAACCAAACATTTAATGAGTGTGTATGTTTTCTATTTTTTTCAGGGAAAAATATTTATTAGCTGGTATTATTTACTCTTTTTGCTTTAAACCAGGAATCACATATCTACATGTCTGCTTCTTTGATGTAAAGATTGTTCTCTGGGCTCAATGCGTTGTCTGTTGGATCCCTTCATTATTAACTTACACACCAACAAAAAAGAAACAAGGAAAGTGGGATGTGATAACATATGCCTGAAATCTCAGCTGCCGATAGGAGGCTGAGGCAGGAGGATCACAAGTTTGAGGCCAGCCTGGGAAACCCTGTTTCAAAACAAAAATTTAAAAAGGGTTGGGGGTGTAGCTCGGTGGTAGAGTGCTTGCCTGGTGTGCTTGAAGCCCTGAGTTCAATCACTAGTACCACAAAAAAAGAAAAGAAAAAAGTAAAGAAAAAGGAAAAGAATGGAAGGAAGGAAGGAAAAAAGGAAGGAAGAAAGGAAGGAAGGAAGGAAAGAAAGAAAAAAGAAAAGAAAAGAGCCAGGCATGGTGGCACAATCCTGCAATCCCAGTACTTGGGAGTCTGAGACAGAAGGATTACAGGTTCAAGTCCAGCCTCAGCAACCTAGTGAGGCCCTCAGCAACTTAGTGAGAACCTGTTTTAAAACAAAAAGCAAAATAAGGCTGGGAGTGTAGCTAATGCCCCTGGGTTCAATCCTCAGTACCAAAAAAAGAAAAGAAATAAGGAAAAATACAAAAGGAGGTGGGAAATCTATGGATTTAAATCTACAAATTTAAAGCAATTTAAGAGACATGTAATTCAATGGACTTTACTGATCTGAACAAACTGACTAAAAAATGTTTGAAATACCATTATTATTTCTATATTACAGTATTTCTGGAATATCATCAAACAGTCAAGCAGTGTTTAAATTTCCCAGTTTGTTTTCTAGAGCTACTGTAACAAAGGGCCGTAGAATTGGTGGATTAAACAGCAGACATCTATTGTCTCACCAGTATTGTTCTGGAGGCTGGAGATTTGCGGTCCAGCTATTGGCAGGGCTGTTTCCTTCTAAGGCCATGAGGTAGAATCATCTCTTCCATGCCTCTCCCTGCGTTCTGGTAGCTGCAACTGTTCCTGGCTTGTAGATAGTCTTTCCTTTGTCCAAATTTCCCCTTTTTTCAGGACATAGTCATATTGGATTAGGGTCCATCCTAATGACTTCATCTTAAGTTCATCATCAGCAAAACCCTATTTCCAAATAAGGTTACATTAAAAAAGACTGGGGGTTAGGACTTGAGCATTTGTGTGTGTGTGTGTGTGTGTGTGTGTGTGTGTGTGTGTGTTGGGGAGGGTATGTGATTCACCATAGTGAGTAGCCAGAATGTCATATCAATCACTTTTTTGATAATGATAGTTAATGCTGCCATCAGATATCTTTCCTAAGTGGCACAAACTTTTATAGTCGATAACCCTGAATTCTGACACACATTTGATCATTGGCAAGCCACTCAACTCTTCAGGATCTTGAACTCTTCCTTTGTCAAAGGGAGATAATAAAATTTGCCTTGTGTGCCTAACAGGGCTTGTGGAGATCAAATGAGATCATATTTCTAAAGGGAATGGTGTTTGAAACCTGTTGAGGTGCTCTGAAAATGCACCTGTAAAATCACATATATTAAGAGTGTTGGGCATGGATTGTTTTGTAGTAAGTAGCTAAAGTCAGCTGGGCTATAATCCTAGTTCTTGGGAGTCTGAGACAGGAGAATCACAGGTTGGAGGCCAATCCCAGCAATTTAGTAAGACCCTCAGCAACTTAGTAAGACTCAGTTTAAAATAAATAAATAAATAAAAAGGGCTGAGAGTGTATCTCAGAGGTAGAGTGCCCCTGAGTTCAATCCCCAATACCAAAAAATAAAAATAAAAAATAAAAATAAATTAAAAATAGTAGCTAATGTCAAGCGTCAGACTCATTGCCCAAGAAGCAAAGATATCAGCAGGATAAAGAAGGGCCCCTGACCTCCTGGATGTTACAAATAAGGAAAATCTGTCTAAATATTGAAATTCCATAGGCTTATAAAAAAATCCAGCAAAGCCTGGCTCACCAAGCCGGGGAAAGGAAGATCTCAAGCCAATTCAAATGCACGGCTTGATAGACATGAAATGTCCATATTTTTGTTTTGTGCGTGTGGTACTAGGGATTGAACCCAGGGGCATTCTACCTCTGAGCTACACCCCCAGCCCTTTTTATCTTTCATTTGGAAACAGGGTCTCACTAAGTTGCGGAGGGCTCACTAAGTAGCTGAGGCTGGCCGCGAACCTGGATCCTCCTGTCTCAGCCTCCCAAGTACAGGGATTACAAGCATGCACCACCATGCCTAGCTTCCATATTTTGATATACAAGCATAAAGCTCACAATACCTTTCCTCTCACATTGCATGGTAGAATTCTCAGTATTTTATTTATATACTCAACAGGTGACTGAATATCCTTTTCCTTTGTTTGGATTGCACAGGGAATCTTCACGATGTTTTACAATAACTGCATCGTTGAAAGAGTCCATTAAATGATTTTTATAACTGTCCCGTTGATTTGATGGCATAAATATCCTGTCACATCAGTTAATCTGCATACTGTGAAGCACTTTGCTAGGAGCACAGAGAGCTGGAAATTGTTCTGTCACTGAGCTAGAGACAGGGCTATTAGATTTACTCTCTTTTTCAAATGGAAAAATGCCTGTGGCCGCTCAGATCACACAAAATGTAATTAAAAACCCTAACTAAGATGGCAAAACTAAAACAATACCCTCATTGCAGTGTCAGTCCTCAACGAATCCCGTCCTTGATCCTAGGGCACTTCATGTACCTGGAGGCCACGCCAGTGGGCCTGCGGGGGGACAAAGCCCACTTCAGGAGCGCCGTGTGGCAAGAGTCCAGCTCCGCCTGCACCCTGAGCTTCTGGTATTTCCTCTCTGAAAAGGCCTCGGGATCCATTCAAGTTCTCATTAAGGTAGGTTCTGGCTTGGGATGCTCTGAG
This sequence comes from Glis glis, assembly GCA_004027185.1. Lineage (NCBI taxonomy): Eukaryota > Metazoa > Chordata > Mammalia > Rodentia > Gliridae > Glis > Glis glis. The sequence continues at coordinate 22,388 of PVJS01003988.1, forward strand.
CTTGGCGAGGGCTCCCGCAGGCAGCGCAGAGTCTGGGGGAGTTTGTTAAGGATTTTTACTTGGCCAGCGGAAGGCCTGTCCTATCCCAAGGAGCTCAAATGCCCAGAACTTTGGTAAGCTGGGGCATAGGAGCCAGCCTTGAGTTCAACATTACACCCTGGGGTGAGGGCTGCATCCCAGACACTCCTTTTATTCCAATAATTAATCTAATTCTTTCTATTTAGTTTCCTTCCCTGTCTTTTTCAATAAAAGAAAATAGATCATTTGTGTATCTGATAGGAGAGCAACTATCCATTTTCTCTTTTATGTGTGTGATCATTAAGAGAACTAATAACTGACATTCTGGTTCTGTGCACACTGCAAGGGACTAAACCCCGCAGAATAATCGAGGTATGATTACACTGAACTGCTTATTAACTGTGACACGCCGGTGCATTTTCTTACTGAGGATTAATTGGATGTTTCCATCAGAGCTTTAATTTAGTATAACACAGTGACAGTGTTCAGGGGACACAATAACAGTCAATATTAATATTAATGAGACCTGGTTCAAATACCTTTACTCTTCAGCAAGTTTAAACACCACTGAAGAGGTGTGTGCATGCGCATGGGTGTTGATTTCCAGAAATCGGGTTAAAACTCTAAGAACCCTTGCTTTGGAGCCTGCTGTGGAGACCAGTGCTATTCTATCACACACGAGCTTTGCAGAGTGGCCCCAGCACTGATGGAAAATGTCTGACACGAATACCAGAGAACTCATATGTCTGCTCGTGTGTCTGAATGGCTTACAGCTGTGTGGCTCATGTTTTCCTGGAAACGTGAGCTGACTTTATAAAGTAGGACTCTCCCCTAATGATGCGGAAAAGCCAGCCAAGTAAGACACACGCAGCAAATAAGCACGGTGATGTATTCTTATGCTTGGACATGGAAACTGACCGAAATATCAAGCTGAGAGCTCTCACAGGCGTCTTTCACAGGGACTCTTAAATGTAATACTCGATGATAAGGTGTGCAACAGGCGAGGGACTTGGTACTGCAGCCTGGGATTTGCTTTTATCATTTTCTTCACTCATAGTTACATTTCAACTACCTTTTAGGAACCAACTTTATATTGCTATAAAATGTAAAGTTAAGTCATTTCAGGATATTAATCTTCCTATCAAGTTATGTAGAACTCCTGTGGTTTTTCCAATTGATTCGTGTGGAAATTTAATAGCATTTTTGAACACCGGTCTTCCTACTGTTCAAAAACGAAAACAAACACTCTTATTTTGAAAAGTATGTGCTTATTCTTGGGACTGGGGTCTTGCTCAGCACTAGTGCTTGCCTGGCATGCAGAAGGCCCTGGGTTTGATCCCCGGCATGACAAAATAAATAGATACCTAAAAAGTATATGCCTCTAAGTATGTAGTCAAATGGATTCTGAAAGAGAGAAATCTTCTATAAGAGGTATTGAGTTTTTTATATTCATGAATTTTAGGGCAATCATTTCATTTGGTGAGTAACATGATACATATATTTGATCATCATTACAAAGGCTTCTCTCTGCATGGAACTATGCTGGATTTTCTGTCGCCCGTGGGTTTGACAGTGTCCTAGCCAGATGGTAAACTCAGTAGGGGCAGGGATTCGGCCTTGTTCCTCACTCCTGCTCTTTAAGAGGGCTCACAGTTTAAGCGTGTGTTTCCTCTGGCTCAGTCTCCCCTGCTGATTCGTAGGAAGGTCTCCTATTCTCCCCACACCGGGTCCCACATAACCTGGTGGAGTCAGCCTTTGGCAAAATCTTCTGCTACCATGACGGATTCCTTTTTTGAGAATTCCTCGGGGTTCTAGGAGTGATTACTGCTCACCGGATGGTAACAGGTGTTTATCCGATTTCAATAAATAGATTGTAAATCTCGAGGGCAAAGTGTTGAAACTTTAGTCTTTGCCTGTCCTTCTGAGGTCTTCAGAGAAGGAACTGCTGGATGAAGCAAGAGGGTGCTTTCCAGAGGCCGCTATTAAGGGCAGGCCTTGCGAGGGAATGGCTGAGGCACGCTACGTGCATGGCAGCAGAGTCCGGTCTGAAGAATCTGTAACCTAGATCTAAAAAATATGCAGGCAGTCAGACGTAAAGGCAGTAAAGGCAGGCAGCGTCTCGGTAACATTCTCACGCTATCATCCAAGGACTGACCACACAACTTACAGGAAGGAACATTTATTTGTTCACAGTTTTTGAAGATTCTGGATTCAGTCCATGTGAGGCCAGGGTCTGGAACTCAGAGCATGGCGGTATGAAGCAGAGAGAGGGAGAGAGGGAGGCTTTACTCTCACATCATGGAAACCAGGAGGAGGGAGGGAGGGACGGAGAAAGGGAGGGAGGGAGAAAGAGAGAGAGAGAGAGAGAGAGAGAGAGAGAGAGAGAGAGAGAGAATGCTCTCCTCCCGCATCATGGAAGCCAGAAGCAAGAGCGCAAACAAGCAAGGGGATTCAAAGACACAGCGCAGTCCCCAAAGCCACACCCCAGGGACCCGCCTTCTCCAGCCTGGCCCAGGTTACCTCCCAGATCAATCCGCTACAATCACAATGGATTTATCTACTGATGAGATTACAACCCCAGGATCAAACCATATCAACCCCAAACATTAATACATGAGCCAGCCTTTCAGGGGACATCCTATATCTAATTATAACAGGCAGCGATCAAGCAATGAATGGTACCAGCTAATAAGGGGTATTTCCGATTGTAGATCACAGCAGCGACAATACATGTAGCAGATATCATCTATTGAACATCATGCCATTCTCAACACAATGCTCTGAGCTAAAGTGCATGAGTCCTAATTTCCTAACGGGCTAGAAGGAGTCTCACAGAAATCACCTAATCACCCCAAGGCTCACCCTGTTAGTGACAGAGGGAGAATTTGAATCCATCTATGTCTACACCCAAAACTCACATGTCCATTCCCCTACCTCCCTACCCAAGTGTGTCACACGGACTCTATTAATGAAATAGAGATTGTATTTAACTGAGATCTATATACATTGCATGAATTTTTTTAGAGATACAAAATGAGTGATAGTTTTTAGAATTAATATAAATGATTCTGAAACCACTCCTCAAATAAAGAAGTGAATTCAGGGAAACCCCACCAAAGCAAGGATATTGCATTAGAGAGCATTTAGTGAAATGCAGTACTCTTTTACATGTTGCTTATTTTATATTTTTTTCCCTCTATTTCTTGCTCTCAGTCACATGACAGCTACTTTTTACTAAAAAGATGCAATTGAAACACTGTAATCTTTATGTCTGAAATCAAGGTAATGAGTGAATAACGAGAAAATGAAACAATAGTTTACTGAGAAATTTTTTTCCTTTCCTTTAATGTTTAGTTATAAGTGGAAAATACTCTAAAATGATATAAACATTCTCAAAAGTAATAATGGTTTTTAAAATACAGTTTGTTTGTTAGGGCATTAGAGAGTTAAGGAAGTAGAAGGATGGTTGGCTGTCCCTCGCCAGCGCTCAGGAATGAGAATGGAAATTGAGGGAAGGGGATTCGGTCCTGGGAAGCCTGGACAATCCCCATTACTCCGCTGCTGTCACACCACGGTGGCTGCGACATGTGAGACGCATGTGAACTAAGCCATAAGTCTAAGCTTTCAAGCACACGGGTGAGCTAGAGCTTGAACTCACCTGTCTGAAATTAGGATCACACAATCTTTAGTCTGGTTGCTGCCTTTCCATGGAGGATGTTTGGATCTTAATAATCTAAAGTAAGTAGACTATCGCCTTCTCTGGATTTAGTCGTAATTCACTTATATTTTATTTTTATTTTTTGTGGTACTGGGGATTGAACCCAGGAACATTTTGCCTCCAAGCTATACCCCCAGCCCTTTTTATTTTTTGTTTTCAAACAGGGTCTTGTTATATTACTGAGAATCTCGCCAAGTTGCTGAGGCTGACCTCGAACCTGAGATACTCCTATCTCAGCCTCCCAAGTACTGGGATTACAGGTGTGCGCCATCATACCTGGCTCATAATTCACTTTTAAAATTGAATATCTATTTTTTATAACATTTCTTATTTTTAATCTACCTTTGAACTCATTAACATTCAGTATTAAAATTTTTGTTAAATTTAAATGCATTTGCTTTTATGACCACTGAAGATTTAAAACAAAAATAAAAAGAGCCAGGTGTGATGGCGCAATCCTGTTATCCCAGTATTTGGGAGGTTGAGACAGGAAGATCACTGGTTCAAGACCAACCTCAGCAACTTAGTGATCCCCTGTTTCAAAATAAAAGGTAAAAAGGGACAAAGGTATAGCTGGGGTAGAATGGCCCTGGGTTCAATCCCCAGTACCAAAAATAGTAATTAAATAAATAAATAAATAAATAAAATGAATACTCATGAATCAAATAAGGGTTCTACAGCATGAATGCTAACTTGGTTTACAAACATATTTCACTCCTACCATTTCACTTATTTTTCTAGCTACTTGATTTCTGACAGGGTTAATTAAGGATAAGTAACGTGTAGATTTGAATACTCTAAAAAGAATTTCTGAGAAATTTTAAAATTTGCTTTGTGTTTGTGAGTTTATTTTTATAGTTAAAAGTCTATCTAGCCTCAGCAAGAACCCAGAGACCTTTGCACCTTTTCAGCTAGCCATTTGAATAAAATGCATGAACACCTGCTATCCAAAGAGGATTATTCTCTTTGGAATTACACCATCTGTAATAAACTGTTGATATTTTAATCAAGATGACTGCATGCCTTAGGGAATTTAAATATATTTAATTGAAAGCATTCAGGACTATCCATTATGCAGTCATGATAGAACACATAATATATTCAAGTCAGAAGTGGAGAAAAATAATGTATTTCAGGAGAGTACTCCTGACCACGCAACCTGGTTATGCTGAAAGACCATAATTAAACTAGTTCATTGCTCTATCTTGCTTGGTGGCACAGAGAATTTTAGAGCTGGTGGGGTCCTTCAAAATGAATTTAATCTAAGCTTTTCGTTTTACAGATAACGGAAGAGTGATAGATTCTATTTCTTGCTTCTGTTCACTCCTATTTTAAGAAAAAATTAAGATATGGATCCAATTTTTTCTGGCTTTTAATTTAGGGATTTTTTACTTGACTTCCTGGAAATTCAATCTAATGATTTTCATATGCAAAATGGAAATACAGTTAGCCGTCCCTATCTGTGGGTTCTGCATCTGTGGATTCAACCAACCATGGATCTAAAACATTTTTTAAAAATTGCATCTATATTAAATATATACATATATTTTGTCATTATTCCCTAGATAATACAATATGGCAACTATTTATATAATACATGTACTATATTAGGTATTACAAGTATTCTAAAAGTGATTTAAAGTTTATGGGAGGATATGCATAGCTACATGCAAATACTATGCCTATTTTATATGAGGGACTTGAATATTCATGGACTTTGATATCCTCATGGGTCTTAGAACCAATCCCCCATTGATACTGGGAGATTGGGAGATGACTATGTAGATTTTGTTCAGTAAGCTGTGGAAAATGTCAAATGATCAAAAACAAAAGGCCAGCTAACTTGCCTACTTAGAAGACCGCTCATTCAGGATAATCATTTACCCTAAATCTATACAACAATAAGCCTTAGCTAGATACAAAGGTCAAGTGATTTAAAGATAAGTGCCCTCTTTGCTTCCCTTCCCTCAACTACCCCACCTCCCACACCTGCTCACCACCACCCTCACGTGAGATCTATAGCAAATGGCTAATAATACATGTGCCCAACTATTAGAGTACATTGGAGAGATATTTGGATTTCTGATCTCTTTAACCCACTAAATATCTAATGTTATTTCAGGTACGGTGTTGACATTTTAGAAAAAAGACATAGAGAATATGTGTATAAAGAATATATAGCATCTGAGCTGGTGGCGGTGGCACATGCCTATAATCCCAGGACTTAGGAAGCTGAGACAGGAGGATCGCAGGTTTGAGGCCAGTGTCAGCAACTTAGGGAGACTCTCTCAGCAATGTAGCAAGACCCTGTTCTAAAATAAAAAATAAAAAGGGCTGGGGTTTTAGCTCAGAGGTAGAATGCCCCTGGGTTCAATCCCCAGTACACCCCAACACACACACACCCAAAAAAACAATATATAGAATCTGGATAGAGAAAACTGGTTGTGCAAAGACTCGTGAATTTTGTGCTATAAATCAATTACACTAAATTTTTAGTAGGAGAACTCAACTTTCTTTTTCAGAATTGTTTCTTGTACCATAACAATGTGATATGAACCATTTTGGTTATAGCACACTATTAAACTTGACCTTTGCATTTGAAGCCATAGCCATGCATGGCATCAGCATGGCCAGTGTTTAAATGAGTTGTCATGAGATTACAGGGGGCCCTGGTTTTTATAAAATAAATGTTTCTTTTTACCATCTTTGGGGACATGGAAATGTTTATTTTAGGCATGGTTTTTAGTGAGATATTTCTTATTTTTTGTGGTACTAGGGGCACATTGAACCCAGGGGCAGTCTACCTCTGAGCTTCATCCCCAGCCCTATTTTTTATTTTTTGTTTTGAAACAGGGTCTTACTAGGTTGCTGAGAGTCTTGCTTTGCTGAAGCTGTCCTCAAACCCTTGATCCTCCTGTCTCAGCCTCCCAAGTACTGGGATTACAGGCCTGTACCACCATGCCTGGCTTGTTTGCTATTTTAATTAATTTTTTTAGTTGACAGATTATTATACATATCTGTAGGATAGAGTGTGATATTTCAGTATATATGAACATTGTGTGATGCTCAGTTTAGAATATTTAGGTTATCCATCATCTCAAAACTGGTTCATTTTTTTTTTTTATTAGAGAATTTGTTTTCTAACTTAGCCCATCATCTAGTAACAGAATCCTGTTTATCTAAATCTCTTTCCATCACATCCAATATAATTTAAAAAGTCATATTTAATAGCTGCATGTTAAGGTTGGTAAGGATAGAATGAATTAAGAACAAATTAAATTAATACAAATTGTTAAAATAATTTTAGAAATACATCTCCTAAGATTTGATTGTGAATTGGTTCTATAACAAGACCTAATGGAAGTTGGAATATCTACCATCATTTCAAAGAAGTGATGGGCATAAAATCTTTTGATATATTCACAGTACTGCGATGTGATGCTCCATATCTGTTACTGCCCTTGGTGAGGTAGTCAGGAATACTGATGGATGGTACCTATGACTTGTTGCCTGTGTCCACAAATTAAATAAAATACCAACTTTTATTTGAAGTTAATGTAGATAAAGATATGTTTCCTCCACCCATCTTACAACCCTCTTGCATGTTAATATTTTTAACTTTATAAGGCCTCTCTCTCATCTGTTAGGTATTTCCATTTATTTATTAGTGGCTGTGAAGGAGGAAGGGAAGGGGAAAGAATGGTCAAGAGGTTCACAGTTGTACTTGGGGGAGATAAATCCTAGTGTTCCACTGTGCAGCACAGCGACTCTAGCTAGCAATATTATATTGCATATTTAAAAAGAACTAGAACAAGTGGGCTTCGTGTTGCACTTCTGTAATCCCAGTGCTTGGGAGGCTCAGACAGGAGGCTCATAGATTCGAGGCCAGCATCAGCAACTTTTTGAGGTCCTCAGCAATTTAGTGAGTTCCTGTTTCAAAACGAAAAACAAAAGAGGGCTGGGGGTGTAGCTGAGAGGTAGAATATCCCAGAAACACACACACACACACACACACACACACACACACACAGAATTCTTAATGCTCTCCCCACCAAGAAATGATCAGTGTTTGAGGTGATGGATATTCGAACTACTTTGATCTCATCATGACATAATGTATTATCTGCATTGAAGCATCACATTATACCCTGTAATTAAGTACAATTGCCATGTGTCGATTAAAAACAAAATAAAACAAAAAATACAAAAATGAAAAATCAATGTGCCTTCTCTATGTAGAAATCTTTTCTCTTTTTTTGTAATAAACAAACTTAGCTTCCAACAACGGAAACACATAAAATCACTGAAAATAACACTCATAGCTGGGTGTGGTAGCACATACTTGATGTCCCAGTACTTGGGAGGCTGAAACAGGAGGATCGCAGGTTCAAGACCAGCCTCAGCAACTTAGCCAGGCCCTCAGCAAATTGGTGAGACCCTGTTCAAATTAAAAAATTAAATAAGGCTGTGGGTGTAGCTCAGAGGTAGAATGCCCCTGGGTTCAATCCCCAGTACCAAAAAAAAAAGAAAAAAAGAGAAAAGAAAATAACACTCAGCTGAGCGAGGGGTTGAGTGGGGGCTGCCACAGCCAAGGGCTCTTTCAGCGGCCCACACACACTGGATCTGCAGGCAAGTACAGTCAGCAATTGCTCATTCACTGCTAGCAGATTCCCATAGCAAGAGATTGGTCACCAGGATTCAGGAATGTCTCTTCAAATGCCAAAAGTAGTCATCGCCATTAGCTTTTTCATCTGTTAGAAGATCTGAGAGAAGGAAGGAAAAAAAAAAACAACATCATAGCTACCTAGTTGAAGACATAATGGTCTAGTAGTTTCACATGATCACCGTTCATTTGCCCCCAGAAAGTTCCCAGGTACCGTTGCATTCCTCTATGTAGTAATGCCAAGAACCAGTTATATTCAGTTCAAACTTAGCTTATTTATTATCAATATTTGTCTTTTAACTGTTTAAAAACAAGTTTATCAGGGCAAAATGTTCCTATTTTTTCTCATTTTTCTAGGACAATGCCTGGAATTTTTTTTATTATAGTGCTTAGCACATGATAGTAACATTTTATGGGAATCATATGTTCCCATCAATTAAATTTTAACACTCTGCTCGTTTTCTATGCAGTTTGTAACACATGCCTTAACCAAAATAGGTTAGAATTGCTTAGTGAGCTGATGCTTCTGATTCACCCCCCTGATTCAGATGCTGCTACACGATTGGCAAATCTGTTTTTACCAATTATAGATCACAGAGTTTCAGTAGAAAGAAAACCCTTATGATTCATCACACTATGTATTATCAGAATGAACAATTAAAATGGTAAAACTAATCCTTAGTGAGACCCTGTTTCAAAACTTAAAAAATACCTGGGGTGTAGCTCAGAGGTAGAATGCCCCTGGGTTCAATCCCAGATCCACACACATACACACTAAAAAAAATGAATAAATAAATAATTGATTAAAAATGGTTAAAAAATCTTGCTATCTTATTTTTGTAAGGGAGGAATGAACAGAATGATCTTTTTTGTCATCTTGGGGAAATTTTTAATGGACTTTTTTAAAATCAGTGCACATTAATTATAGAGACCAGTGGGTCTTCTTGTGGCACATTCATACATGTGAAATTCATATTTTGATCATTTTCTCCCCTGCCCCGTTATCTCTTTACCTTCTTCTCCCCCTCCTGATAGCTCCCTGCTTCTTCACTAATAGTCTCCCTAGAAATACTTCTCTCTTTTTTTTTGAAGGAAAAATATTCTCCACTTCCATCATTTTTTCCTGCAAATGACTTAATTTCATTCTTCTTTGTGGCTGAATAAAGATCAATTGTATATATACACCACATTTTCTTTATCCATTCGTCTGTTGACAGACACATAGACTGGTTCCATTACTTAGCTACTGTGAATTGCGCTGCTGTAAACATGGGTGTGCACGTGTCACTACAGTGTGCTGACTTTAAATCTTTTGGATAAATACTGAGGAGTGGTATAGCTAGGTCATAAGGCGGTTCCATTCCAGACTTTTGAGGAACCTCCATACTGATCTTCATAGTGGTTGTACTAATTTATAATCCCAACAACAGTGTGTAAGTGTTCTTATTTCCCCACATCCCACCGGCATTTGTTATTATTATATTCTTGATGATTGCCATTCTAACTGGAGTGGGATGAAATCTCAGTGAAGTTTTCATTTGTATTTCTCTGATTACTGAAGACACTGAACATGTTTCATGTATTTGTTGGCCATTTGTAGTTCTTCTTTTGAGAAGTATCTGTTTAGTTCATTTGCTCATTTATTGATTGGGCTATTTATATTTTTGGTAATAATAAGTTATTTCTGTTTTTGATATATTCTGGACATTAATGTTCTGTTAGAAGAATAGCTGGTAAAGATTTTCTCCCGTTCTGCAGCCTCTTTCTTCACGCTCTTGTATCCTTTGTCAGGTGGAAACTTTTTAGTTTGCTGCCATCTCATTTATGAATTCTTGGTATTATTTTTGACCCTTAGAAGTTCAGTTGAGGAAGTCATTGCCTGTGCCTAGATATTAGAGTGTGAACCCTGTGTTCTCTTCTAGGAGTTACAAAATTTCTGGTCTGATTTCTAGGTCTTTGATCTATTTTAAGTTGACTTTGTATACAGTGAGAGATTGGGACCTAGTTTCATTTTTCTACATATGGGTATCTAGTTTTTCCAGAACAATTTGTTAAAAAGTCTATCTTTACCTCAAGATTTGTTTTTGGCTTCTTTGTCAAGGATCAGATGACTCTAAGTCTGTGAGTTTTTCTCTGTTTTTTATTCTGTTCTATTTGTCTACATGACTGTTTTGATGCCAGTATTATACTGATTTTGTTATATATTTGTAGTATAATTCAAAATTGGGTATTATGATACCTCCAGTAGTGCTCTTTTTGCTTAGAATTGCTTTGACTATTGAGTTTTTTTTTTCTTCCATATAAATTTTAGGACTGTTTTTTCTAGCTCCATGAAAAAAATTACTGGTGTTTTGATAGCAACTACCAATGGATTGATTTTGGAATATGGCTATTTTAACAATATTAATTATACCTCTCCATGAACATGTCAGTTCTTTATGTCTTCCAGTGTCTCCTTCCATTTCTTTCTTCATGTTTTATAATTTTAATTGTAGAGGTCTTTAAGCTCCTTGATTGGGTTTTTCCTAGGGTTTTACTTTCTTTTAATCTATTGTGAGTGATTCATTTTAGCAGGTTATTATTAGTATATAGAAAAGCTTGACTACTTCTACTACTATCCTGCTACTTGGCTGAATTTGATTAGCACCTCTAGAAGTCTTTTGGTGGAGTGTTTTGGATCTTCTAACTACAGGATCATATCATCTGCAAACAATGATAATTTACTTCTATTACTTCTATATGTATACCTTTAATTTCATTCTCTTGCCTAATAGGTCTAGCTAAAATTCCAAGTACTACATTAAACAGGAATGGTAAGAGTAGACATCGTTATCTTGTTTCTGATTTTAGAGGAATCACTTTCAGTTTTTCCCCATTCAGTATGATATTGGCTTTGAGTTAGTCTTATATAACCTTTGTGATGCTGAAGTAAGCTCCTTCTTTTCTTCATTCTTCAGTGGTTTCATCATGTACGATGTGCTGAATTTTGTCAGACTTTTTCTGTGTCTATTGAGTTGATGATATGACGTTTGTTCTTCTGTTTATGTGGCATATTGCATTTATTGATTTGTGTATGTTAAACTATTTCTGCATCCCTGAAGTAAAACCAACTTTATCATGATGTACAGTCTTCTTAGTGTCTTTTTAATGTAATTTTCCAATATTTTATTACGTATATTTGCATCTGTGTGCATCAAGGATATTGGTCTGTAGCTTTCTTTCCTTTATATGCCCTTATCTGGCTTCATAAAATGAATTTGGAAGTGTCCCTCCCCCCTTTTCTGGGTCATGGATTCATTTGAGGCACATTGATATTAGTTCTTCTTTAAAGGTCAGGTAGAATTCATCTGAGACGCCACCTGGCTCCGGGCTTTTCATTGTTGGGAGATGTTTTATTACGCTTCAGTCTCATTGCTTGTTACTGGCCCATTTGGGTTTTCTACATCCTTTTGGTTCACTTTTGGTGGGTGGAATATGTCTAGGAATTTATCCATTTCTTCTAGATTTTCCAATGTACTGGAATATAAGTTTTCAAAGGAGTGCTGAGCAGTCTTCTTCATTTCAGTGTTGTCTGGTGATACTGCCTTTTTCATCTCTAATTTCATTAATTTGGGTCTTCACTTCTATTTAGTTTGGTTAAGATTTTGTCAATCTTGTTATCTTTTCAAAGAACCAACTCTTCGTTGTATTGATTCTTTGTTGTTGTTTCTTTCTTTTGGTACTGAGAATGGAAGCCGAGGTGTTCTACCTCTGAGCTACACCCCAGCCCCCCCCTTTTTTTTTAAGTTTGAAACAGGGTCTCACTAAGTTGCTGAGGCTGGGCTTGAACCTGCGATCCTCCTGTGTCTGCCTCCCAACGACTGGGATTACAGGTATGTGCTACCATGCCTGGCTGTATTGATTTTTTAAATTACTTATTTGCTGTTTAATAATTTTTAAGACAAAGAAATGAGAGCAAAATATGAAAAATTAAGGTAAGGTTAATTGGGCATGGTGGCACACACTTGTAATCCTAGTACTTGGAAGGCTGAGACAGGAGGATCATAGGTTTGAGGACAGCCTCAGCAATTTAGTGAGGATCTCAGCAACCTAGTGAGACCCTGTTTCCAAATAAGAAATAAAATCAGTCTGCAAGTGTAGCTCAGAGGTAGAATGCCTCTGGGTTCAATTCCCAGTACCACAAAACAAACAAACAAACAAACAAACAAAAAAGGGTAAACTGCAGAGATTCCCCACTTGGACTGTCTTCCCTGGGGAGCAGTGTCAGGTCTCTTCTCCAGCATAGCTTGTTTTCTGCTACGATTGGGAATTTGTTGGACGGAGGTTCCTGTTTATCTTGAACTCCAAGGGAGGATTCGCTCATTGGAGGGTAGCTTTCCCTCCCCCGCTGAGCCACCACATGCTCTGCAATCCCACAGTCTATTCATTTTATCATTTTTATTTCTATTCTAGAAACCAATATTTGTGGTTTTCACCTGGTTCCCTCTCTGAGCTGCTCACTCTCTGCGCTGCTAACTGGTGTTGTTCTGGCGCCTTTCAACCTCATATACTGCTGCAAAACTATTGTTTCAATTGCTGTTAAGATGTTGTGGTTCCTCTAATCTTCCTTTTTCTTTTTTTTAATTTTTTTTTGTACTGGGGGTTGAATGCAGGGGAATTCTACTTCTGAGTTATACCCCCAACCCTATTTTGTTTTGAAACAAGGTCTTCTTGCTGAGTTACTGAGGTTGACCTTGAACCTGTTATCCTCCTGCCTTAGCCTCCCAAGTACCTGATCTTCCATTTTTAATTCCTCATCTTGGGAGAATTTTAACTAAAAAAAATTTAAAACCTATTTATTAGCTATGAAGAAATATCCATACTTAAGGTTATATTTCTTAGATTAATGTATTTCTTTGCATTTTCTATAGAAGTCAGGAATATTTTCTAATAATCTGTTAATTATATCAGTAAAGCTCTTTAGAAAATGATGCTGTGATTTCCCACTGTGGATTATGTGAAAAATAAAAGTAAGAAAAACTGGGCGGGGTGGGGTGCATTATCTCTAATTTAGTCTGCTTCTAGGTAACAATGTTTTGATCTAGGACAACCTTCTCTGCAAGTCCTGAGTTTCTAGCTCAACCCCAACTCTTCTGCCTGGTATCCATTCATGCACTCAAACATGTTTAGTGAGCTTCTCCTGAGGACACCCTGCTCGCTTGGAGCTTGGGGTTAGAGTGAGCTTTCCTGCTTTCAAAAAGCAGAAGCATAGCACTGAGTCTTTCTGTCAGAAGCTGAAGGAGCTTTCCTGTTAGAACCTGAGGATTCTTCAATAGTTGATTGTCCTCTTTCTGAAAAGGTGGTTTTACAGCTTCCTGTGCTATATACCTGGTACTGGAACCTCTCTGAGTTTCAGGGTAAGTCTGAATTAAGTAGCAGTCTGTTATGACACCATCCAGTCTTCGTCTTTGGGTGTTACTACACTGTACGATGACTACTGTCTATGCAGAAGTTCTATTCTCCAATGACTAGACAGCTTTCATGGCACAAAAACTATCTGTCTTGTTTACTGTCCTATCTCTAGCTTGCTGTGTAGTGCTTAGCACATAGACTACACTAAGCATATTTCTTGATTCAGTGAAAGCGTACATGTACAAGTGGTACAGAATTGAATACAAACTATATAGAACAAGCCAGTTAATATTCTAGAAAAGCAAACCTATTAAAATATTTATGGGCTTAAAGTTTTTAGAAGAAATAAGAAACATTTAAACTGGGTCTTGAAAGACAAGTTGAATTTGGATAGAGGAAAGAAGGAAGGATGTTTTAAGTGAAAGATGTAGAGAAGTCTAAGATATAGTAACTGAGCCCTGTATTTAGCAATTATCAGTAGTAATTAAGTATATAATAATAATAAAGTAAGCATTTATTTTACCTATAAATGTATAGTTTATATCATATATTTGTATATCGAATACTATGAATCTGCTTTTGCTATTTCACACAGGATTAGTTACTTTTATTGTTCTTTGTAATTTTCACAGGTTTGTGGTTTATTAACTTTTCTTTAGCTATAATTTGATTTTATAGCCATATTTAATAAATTACTTTCATTGTAATATATATTAATTGCAATGTGTCAAGTTATACATGCAAATTAGCAGTTGGTATAGAACTAATAATAGCAATGTAATCAAATTTAAAACTAATTTAAAACTCCTTTTAGAACAGCAAAAGAAAAACAATTGAAAAATTAAATCCTTGAAGATTATTTTAATGAACTTAACTTTTAACTTTTGCTTGATATGAGAAGAATTTCAGCTTAGCTGCTAGATGGTCATTCCAACGTTGTTGACATTATTTTATTTTCAGCAATTGGCATAATGATAGGTTGAACTTGGTAGGATCACATAAGAATATACACTTTTAATTTTCATAGCCCAAGTTACACACACACACACACACACACACACACACACACACACAAAATCAAACATTGAGGATCAACATAAACAGCAATGACAAGACAGTCAATGGCCACTAGTAGCATAAAATGTCTACCTTCTGATGGACGTTTAAGATAGAGCAGTCATTCAAAAGGTGGTTCCCCAATCGAAGCCATCTATTTGCCAACATTTTGTAGCACTCACCTTGCATATATTTTATATAATTTTCAAGAATTCCATACCAGTGCCACTCGTGATATGCAAGAAAACCGAAGATTAATTAAATATTGGAGAATAATTGGAGAATATTGAAGAATAAGATTTTGGGGTAACACTGAACTTTGAAAGGATATAAACCATTGTCATATTTAATATTTTACTCCCCAAGGAGCCAATTTTAGACTCTTACGGGTTATATTGTCCCTCATTAATAGTTCATATCCTCGCCGCTATGTGCCTGTCTCCAAGCTCCATTCATGGTACATTGGGAACCCTCTCTCTCTAGTGAGGGACATCATTCTTCATCTTTTCAAAGAGCAAGCTTTCCTAACAGCATCTCTGAACCTAGTATTTCCCTTAAATATTTCTCATCAAGCAAATGTCACTACATATTATCCATGTAGAGTTATATGTTCTAATCCATACTTTTTCTTTACCCATGGCTTTTCAAAATCCATGTATTTTTGATAACTGGAATAAATCTTTCCTCCCTTTCTTCTCTTCAACACACACACACACACACACACACTTATCTTGGCATATCCAAATTCTGAACCTCTTTCTAAACTGAGCTTAAATATATTCTTGTGACACTTACAACTTTCTGCCACTATGTTGAAGATTCATGTCTCAGCATTCTCATAGTTGTATCCTGGTAAACCTCACTATACAACTTAAAGAAAGAAAGATTTATTTGCTCACAGTTTTTTTGTAAATTCAGGGTTCAGTCCATGTGAGGGCGGTATCTTTGGATCTCAGGGCATGGTGGCAGGGAGCAGAGAGAAAGAGGGAGAGAGAGAGAGCATGGGCTCTGCTCCTCATACCATGGAGACCAGAAGCAGAGAGCAGCACAAGCAGGTAGAGGAGGAATCATGTACAATCCCCAAGGCTGCCCCTCCAGGGACCCACCTTCTCTAGCCGCACCCTACTGGCCCCGGCCACCACCCAGAAAAATCCATTCCAATGGATTCATCTACTGATGAGATTACAATCCTCATGACTTAACTGTATCAACTCTGAACTCTTCAGGGGTCATTCTATATCTGACCATAATAATACAACTCAGTTACAGTCAATTTTTGTGTCCCCATTATAAGTGGTTCATTGCAGGCACATAACATATTTGTTAGAAAAAATAAGACAGGCCTGGTGTGGTGGCGCATGCTTGTAATCCTAGTACTTTGGGAGGCGGAGACCGGAGGATCCGGGTTCGCGGCCAGCCTCAGCTCTCTCACTCTCTCTCCCTGTCTATCTCTCTCTCTCTCTCTCTCTCTCTCTCTCTCTCTCTCTCTCTCCTTAGTGAGGCCCTCCGTAACTTCGTGAGACCCAGTTTCAAAATAAAGTATAAAATAATAGGGCCGGGGGCGTAGCACGGAGGTAGAACGCCCCTGCGTTCAATCCCTGGTACCGCAAAAAAAAAAAAAGAAAAGAAAAAATAAGACAGATTCCCAATATTTAAAGGAGCTTAAATATAAATGGAGAGAAAAAATATGTAAACATATAATAAAATAATTTATGAAGAAGAATATTTGGAGGGAATTTTTGAGTAAGAGCTGACAGTGGAATTACCTATGCAGTCTAGAAAGAATCTAGGTTCTATATAAAAAGAGTACTTTTAGCCGGGCGTGGTGGTACACGCTTGTAATCCCAGTACTTGGGAGGCTGAGACCAGAGGATCCGGATTCGCGGCCAGCCTCAGCTACTT
The DNA here is from genome assembly GCA_004027185.1 of Glis glis. Lineage (NCBI taxonomy): Eukaryota > Metazoa > Chordata > Mammalia > Rodentia > Gliridae > Glis > Glis glis. The sequence continues at coordinate 39,136 of PVJS01003988.1, forward strand.
AGTGAGGCCCTCCACAACTTTGTGAGACCCGGTTTCAAAATAAACTATAAAAAATAGGGCCGGGGGTATAGCTCGGAGGTAGAACACCCCTAGGTTCAATCCCCGGTACCGCAAAAAAAAAATAAATAAATAAAAAATAAAAAGAGTACTTTTGTGGTATGAACTTAAGACCCCACATCATGACCCTACATTGACCATTGGCATATATTACAATGTATTACTCCCTGAAGAATGGAAAAATAAAAGCTATTTAAAGTGGACTTGGCTGAATTACTGTCCTCTTTATGAATGAGACCATCTATTTATGGATTTCCTTTATGGATCAGACCATATGTATTAAGGCTTTATAATTAAAAATTCAATGAATGAATCACTGAGAGCTTTATTATGGGTTTCAAGTGCTGAAAAATTTTATTTTTCATTCACAGGATGCCACTTACTGCACCCACCGATTATCACTGAGCATCGTGTGTCCTGTTTTATGCCAACCCATGGGTGATAAGAGGACATACTTAGTGCTTCAGATTTACGAGCTGAGGGATCATTATTCCGAGTGCCAGCACTGAAATGGCAAAGGGGCTTGAGGTTAAAATGGAGGCTGAAATAATATTTTTATGTGAATCCCTGGGTTTCTTTTCATCAGCATTCATGAGCCCCAAGGAGTTTAGGGGTCATATTTTTAATGAGTTATTTTGACTCTTTTTGACTTCACAGGGTGGGTTATTTAGCAAATGAAATCTTACGAGATAGAGGTGCATTTGACTCCTGAAAGAGGAAAGAATAGTGAGAAAATCCCTTAGTCTATTTTTGGTTTTTCATTTAAATCAGTTTTCAGAAAATCCCCCAATTATAAGGTAGAGCATTGAAATGAATAGCCTTGTTGGATTCATTAGAATTGGAACTCATTTTTCTTTGAACTCAAAAGAACACACACACACACACACACACACACACACACACACACACATTGCAAAACATAAAATAACTTCAAATGGCACTAAACAAGCTAAGGTTTATGCAAAGAAATGTTTCTTGTGAGTTTTTTGTTTGTTTAATGTCTAAGCAGAAGATAAATTAAGAACATAAATAGTCAAAATTAGATCAACACTTTTTCTTTTGTTTCTCCATTTAAAAACAAATTATGAGGGGAGCATATAAATGAAACTTGTACAATTTCCTGTGTTTAGTTAGACATACTGTGAGCAGCTTTTTTTATAGATATATAGTAAGCAGTGATTTTAGAATGCATTTATGCTTTTTTATTACTACTTTATTCATGTAGTACTAATAAACACCATTTGGAAGAACTCATAGAATACTTTTAAACAGATATCTCAGTACTTGAAAAATGGTTGTATACTTCATAAAATGATTAAGGGAAGAGTGTTGACCTGGAGTTCAAGATAATCCATCTTTGGCTGAGATGCAGTACCTTCTATTTTTCATTAGAACTTTCTGATATATGTTGCTTTCCTTAAAATAACCCCTTCCTTCCCCTCTAAACTTTCTAGCCACAAATATATGTTTTTCCTAAGTATCTTAGGAACCATTAAACTTATGAGAAAATTTTATGAGTGCAAACATAGTGAGTCGAAGCAGCACATGGTAGTGCACTGTTCAGAATGACTGGCAAGTCTATGTCATAATGTCCTTTTCTTAAGTCTCTGGGGAAGTGGTCGCTCCATATTTTATTTTGCACACACATACTACAAAACTTAAAATTCTACTTCTGAAATAATTACTTTGTCTTCAAAGATGGCACTTCAGAAAGCTTCTGTTAAATTTAACTTCAGTGTGAATGTCTAAGATCAGAATCATTATACAAGGCAGGCACTCAATTCATCCATTTCTACCTTCTTATATATGATTCTCTCTCTGAAAATATATGAAATCCAATGCACAGAGAAGAGAAATAAAATTTACTAATTCCTCTTTCTTATAATTTACTATGAATACATCCAGGGAAATGTATAGCCTGTACGTGTACTCATAAATATAATGAGTACACGTACAGGCTAAATAAAGTATAAACTTTATTTAGTAGGTATTTCATAATGGCACCAAAAATTAATCCTGTGAAAGGATTATCATGTATAATTGCAGAGTGCCAATAAAAGTATTTAAATTAAGAAAAGGAAGAAAAAGTAGAGCTTAGAATATTTATTTTGTTTTTCTGTTAAGATAGATATGTTAATACACATATTAATGCATGCATTATCCAAACTAGTATGATATGTTACTTTCGAAATGGGAGTTTTCATTGTTTCCACCTAAATGTCCTCCCTTCTTGATGCCAGAACTCATGGCACATGTTTATTTTCACACTGTCTGTTTGGCTGAGTGTAGAACTTTGCACCTGTGTTCACTGAGAGCTGAGCCATGATGAGATCTGTCAGACACTAAGCTTACAGCGTAGTCATTGCTGGCTTCCTATAACCTGGCTAATGGTGTCTGTCATTTAGGAGATTATGTTAGAAAGGCAGGATGTTGTAGGGGGGTCATTCATGACAGATACATAACCAAGTAAAACTAAGATGTTGGTTCTTAAAGCCAAGGAAGAGCATTGATGTCTGCTGACATGTTCCATTAAAAAAACATTATCCTCTGCCCCTCGCGTGATGAATGTGCAAGTCATCACTGTACTGCACAGGCGGAAGAGCACTTACCGGACACACTGCTGCCCACAGCTCATGTCGGAGCACCGTACTGAGAACAAGAGGTTGTCACTTTGTTATTAGTGTCAGTTCTCCATAAAAGCACCAGTACAAGCAGGATAATAAAATGATTAATATATCAGATAATACTTTTTTTAACTTTATGTATATAACCTTGGTGTACAGTTTTCACCTCCAAACATGTGTCTTGCTATTTATTTTGAAAGGGGAAGGGTGTCTTTTCCTGAAGAAGTCTAACTCTTCAACCTCTGGTCTTGACTCTGGCCTTTACATGAGCCAGATTAAATCATAAGATTTAAGCTTCATAACTTTTACTTTCAACCACCATACACTACTGCCTCCATAAATAAAGAGCTTGTACATATTATTAGCATAGATAAATAGCCAAAAGATATGAATAGGTATTAACTTAAGAGACAATACAAATGCCCATTAAGCATATGAAGAGATGCAAATCACGGTTACAAGTAGATATTATTTCATGCCCAAATGTTGAGCAAAATTACAAAGAAAATACTGAGAATTGCCATGATTATGGAATAAACAAGGAAAGATTTGTGTACACTCTGGTAGAAATACAAATTGCAATAACAGTTTTGGAAAGTAATTTGTCAGTAGTAAGTAAAATCGAAGCTGCACACATCATATAACTATAATCCTTCTTTGTATATTGTTATGGTTTGGATTTAAAATGTCCCTCTAGACCTCAGGGAGACAAGGCAGCCATGTTGGAGGCGGGGCTTGGTCACTGAGAAAGATCCCTGAGGTGGGGCCCTGGGGTTATATGGAATGCCTCCTCCCCTTTCTTTCTCTCTTGCTTCTGGCCTCCATGGTGTGAGAGCAGAGCACTTGCACTCTTCTTTCTCTGCTCCCCCTGCCATGCCTTGAGCCTCAGGTTTCACCTGGCCTAACATGGACTGAACCCTGAAATCTCCAGAGCTCTGAGCAAATTTCCTTCCTCTAAGTGGTGGTGGTCAGGTATTTTGGATTACAGCAGTGGGAATGATGACTGACATATATTCTCTAGAGAAATACTTGTTAGTGTGTCCAGGAAACATAAACAAAAGGACTCAAAGAAGAGTTTATCAAAGCCTTACACCCAAATACCAGACAATGGGAGAATGGATGAATGTGCTTGTTCCAGTGGCACAAAGGGAGGATGAATATCCAACGTACACACACAGATCCTCACCATAAGCACAACTAATTCACAGCCTCTGTCCTCCACTTTAGCTTTGACTTTCCTTTGAGTCTTTCAAGGAATCACATATTCTATCCATTCAATGACTAGATAAACTCCATTAAGTAACAAGTGATATGTTCAGACAATGAAAATAATACCTTAGTGGAGTTTATTAGCAAATACAATTTAAACAGTGCAATTAGACAATGGGCAAAAGTCATGAAGAGAGATTTCACTGAGGAGAATACAGAGATGGCACAAATAAACATCATTAGCCATTAGGAAATACAAGCTAGGTTCACAATGAAATACCACTACACACCAATCAGAAGGGATAAAATATAATAATTTCATCTCCAAATTATTGGTAGGATTTATTATTGGTCACTCATACATTGCTAGTGAGAATATGCAATGGCAATTTCCTTGACAAACAAAATTAGACATGCAACAACCATATGATCTAGCAATTGCATTCTTAGTTATTTATCCTAAAGAAATGAAGCTTTATGTTCACAAAAAACTTGGACATGTAATGTATACAGCAGCATTATTTGTAACAGCCCAAAAGTAGAAGCAACCCACGTGCACTTCAGTAAGTGAATAAACATACCATGGTACATATATTCCATGAAATATAATTCAACTATAAAATCGTACAAATTATTGAAATTTGGAATTACCTGGGCAAATCTCCAAAAAAATAATACTGAGCCAAAGATGATTCTCAAAAGTTGAAAATTGTATGATTCCTTTCATATAATATTCTCTTTATTTGTAAGTTACAACTACTTTTTATACTTTTATTAGCACATTATAGACTTATAGTCACACATCATAATGTAGTAAGTAGTGACAGTGACATACCTGCACACGGCAGTTGGTGAGTTCCCCCCAGCTCTCCCCATTCTTCTCCGTCCCCATATATGATATTGAGATTGGCATTGTTATTCTCACCTATGTACATAATGTCCATGGGAGTATTTCCTTCCTTAACTCTCCCTTCCCCATGCCCACCCCTAGACAACCTCCCTCGCTCCCCTGGGGTTTATTCTCCATTATCTAAAGTCCCTCGTGTATCCCAATTACTCCCTACCTCCTGCATATGAGAGAAAGCATATGACCCTTCACTGTCTATGACTGGCTAATTTCACTTAACATAATGTTCTCCAGGTCTATCCATTTTCCTAAAAATGACATAATTTTGTTCGTTATTGCTGAGTAGAATTCCATTGTGTGTATATCCCATAATTTCATAATCCATTCATCTGTTGATGGACACCTAGGTTGGTTCCATAATTTGGTTATTGTAAATTGTGCTGCTATAAACATAGACATGCATGTATTACTATAATATTCTGATTTCACTCCCTTTGGAAAGATACCCAGGAGTGGTATAGCTGTATCATATGGTGGATCCATTCCCAGTTTTCTGAGGAATCTCCACACTGATCTCCATAGCAGTTGCACTAATTTGCAATCCCACCAACAGTGCAGAAGTGTTCCTATTTTCCCACATCCTCACCAGCATGTATTGTTTTTTATCTTCTTGATGATTCCCATTCTAATTGGGGTTAGATGGAATCTCAGTGTAGTTTTGATTTGCATCTCCCTGATTGTTGATGATGTTGAACACTTTTTCATATATCTATTGGACATTTGTGTTTCTTCTTTTGTGAAGTGTATTTAGTTCAATTGCCCATTTCTTCATTGGGTTATATATTTTCTTAGTGTTAAGTCTTTGAAGTACTTTGTGTATTCTAGATATTCGTCCTCTATCAGAGGAGTAGCTGGCAAAGATCTTCTCCCATTCTGTAGGCTCTCTTTTTAGACTCTTGATGTTTTCCTTTCATAAACAGAAACTTTTTTAGTTTAATTTCATACCATTTATTAATTCTTGTTTTAATTTCCTAAGCTTTGGGGTCTTAGTGAGGAAGTTTCACTCTGCAGGGATGGTTTGCAACCTCAGACCGCATCGGTTTGCCATGAACATCCCCGTAGCTCTGCGGGCTTCAGCTGGGACAGTTTGTAAACTTACTGTCTAGATGAGCTCCATTGCAGCTGCTCAGGTCCCTGCAGGAAGGTCCTGTTGTTTCTCAGTCTAGACCAGTACAACTGCAACCGTGGAGTTCTCTGGGCAGTTTGGTTGGGCAGTCTGGGGAATAACGTCTTGAGGTATTCAAGTGTGGAAAGAAGAATGTGTTTGCTTCTGGTGTTGGTTCTCTGCAATCACTGGCTGGACAAGACTCGGCTTCTTCTTTGCTGGAGTTGGCCCCTGAGAGCCGCTGGTCCTGGCACTGCCAGCCCCGGCTTGGACTTGCCAAGATGGGACCACTGGACGCTCTCTACTCACCAGATGAGACAGGTTCAACTCACCACATTTTGCCTCTTTCTTATGCTGAGCTTTCACTGCTTCTCATCTCTTGCCAAGGAACAGTCTTCCCACTGGTTGAGTTCAGACTCTGGGAGCACCTGAAATCCACTGCCTTCCTCTATTCCCGCCATCTAGAATCCATATAACATTCTTGAAGTGGCAAAATGATAACTAATGGATAACAGGTCAATGATTGCCAATGATTAAGGAGGGATAGGGATGGGAGAGAAGTGAATGGAGGTCTAAAAGAACAACTTGAATGATGTGAACAATCCTTTTGGTAATGGAAATGTTTTTTTAGTTGACTCTATTTTTAATATACTTTTATTGGTATATTGTAATTACACATCATAATGAGGTTCAAAGTTGACTATATTAGTGTTGATATTCCGGTTGTGACAACTAAGAGTTGATACTATTTTCTTAGAATTCTTTTCTTTCTTTTTTTAAAATACTTTTATTGGTATATTATAGTCTCACATCATAATATAATTGTACTATAGTACAAATGTTACCATCGGAGGAACTGGTAAAAGAGTATCTTGGGATTTCTCTGTGTTATTTCATAAAACTGCATGTGAATTATCCAAAATTAGGATGTTCAATTAAAATAATTTATGTTTTAAAACTTAAATCCTAATGGTGATATTGTTTCATTTTAAACTACAATTTGTACTATCTGAAACTCCATCCTCTTAATTATGACATTTAGATATATAGAATCTATACTTCATGATATTATCACAAAATGGACACCAAAATAATCTTATAGTATTCCAGATTGTAGTTAATTAGTAGTTTGTTCTGTGTCTGTTTGAAGCCATGTATTATAATTAATATATAGGTAACATCTCTGGATGTTTATAGTCTCTTGTCAATTTTACCCCCACTTGAGTAATTATTTTAGAAAGTTCCATATGTATTATTTTTATACTTTTTGTCACATATTTCCTATATTACTGCATGTCAGTCTTAAAATTTTAGCTAGTAGTATGCTAAATGATTTTTGATATTTTGTACCCAAGTTCAATTTAGACTTTTTTTAAACTCATCACAAACTAGTCTAAATGAACCTTGAAGCAACCCTGATGAATGTCAAGTTGACAAACAGACATTTTTCTCACTACTTTAAAAATGTAGGTGAAATAATTTGCACTTTGGAATGAAGCTGTACTCAAGCATTTCAAACCAAATGACTTGCATAGTACAAGTCTAGTTCTCAACCTCTGGAAATCTAAATTAAATCTCTCAGCTAAGTGTGAACATTGTGCATTTCAGGAAATAACCTTGATAATAAATGCTGGGACAGCAGAACCATACAGAAGCTCGTGAACTAGTTAACAAGTCAACTTTCCTAACAAGTTAAAGTTTAATTTAACTTTCCTAACAAGTTAAAGCTAACAAGTTAAAGTTCCTTCCTCCCTCTCTTCCTCCCTCCCTACCTACTTTCCTTCCTTCCTTCCTTCCTTCCTTCCTTCCTTCCTTCCTTCCTTCCTTCCTTCGTTTAGTGACAACCTACTTTAAGCCAGGTTGGGAATAAATGTTGCATGATAGCAGCAAGTAGATGATTAATTTCATATTCTAAGAATTTCATTTAGTGTGAAGGATAGTTGAGATTGAAAGGAATAATTCTGAGGTTACAGATTTAGACATGTACTCTGTCAAAAATCACATTTGTATATAAGAACACGAAAAACTGAATCTTCTTGGTATAAATGTTTTCTAGATACCTAGACCCTCTTGACAAGATTTTTAATAAGATCATAAGATTTTTTTTCCAGGTTAGTTTTAGTTACTCTCTTAATTGGGTTTTTGTAGTAAATGTACTACAATTTTTTTTCCAGGAAGCTATTTTCAATGAACACATAATTAATATTAAGTCACATTTGACAATCTTTGGGAAGTTAAATATTGAGTCACCATCTTAGGTGTTTTAGGCTGTAGTAAGTGAAGGAAGGATGCTTTTAAGGTATGCTACAACAATTGTCCACAATGATGTGAGAACCAATTCTAAATGTTTAAAGTTAGGCTTGTGCAAATATATTTGGCCTCCATCATCTTACCTTTGTAAGACTAGCTAAACTTACAAGAGCATATTTTCTAAGGACTAAGCTCTGCAGAGCACAGACTAAAAGAGTTGGGTTTGAGAATCGGTATGCCTAGCTCTATAAACTAGTAGGGGCAACAACAGTTATCATTAACAAGGTGCTCTCTAAAGTCTATATTATCCAAATACTACCTAACATGTCATAGGCAACTAATAAATGTGTGGGATAATAAGGTGTAGCTGAGTTTATTCCTCTCTTTTTACAGACTAAGCATGCTTCTACATAAATGTGAACATACGATATAATTTGATCCTAGCAGACACTATTTGCTATGTGCTCTTATTTGGCTGAGATAACTAAGTTATAAGGCACTCACCACCTCATTGATATTCGCATGTAAGTGGTTGAGCCAGTGTATAAATTCAGAAAGTTCAGCTCCAGGATTCAAGTTCCTGACCTCAAGTTACCTCAGGCTGCCTCTCAATTAGTAGGACTCAGAGGTTTATAAAATCTATACATAGTCTTCAGCAAACATCTAGCAGGTGAACAACTAAGAGTCGCTACTATTTTCTTAGAATTCTTTTCTTTCTTTTTTTAAAAAACTTTTATTGGTATATTATAGTCTCACATCATAATATAATTTATAGTAATAGTGATGTACGTGCACACAGAACTTGGTGGCTTTCCCCCAACTCCCTCCCCACTTCCCCCTTCCCCACACATGGTATTGAGATTGGCATTGGTATTCTCACATATGTACATAATGTCAATGGAAGTGATTCCTTCATTAATTCTCCCTCTCCCCCTCCCCTAGACCACCTCTCTTGCTCCACCGGAGCTCCTTTCCCTTCCTTCCCTCCCTTCCTCCCTCCTTTCCTTCCTTCCTTCTTTCCTTTCTTTCTCCTCCTCCTTCTTCTTCTTCATCTTCTTCTTTTTTTTTTTTGCAGTATTGGGGATTGAACCCAGAGGCATTCTACCTCTGTGCTACACCCTCATCCCTATTTTTTACTCTTCATTTTGACACAGAGTCTCGCTAAGTAGCAAAGGGTCTCACTAAGTAGCTGAGGCTGGCTGCAAACCTGCAATTCTCCTATCTCAGCCTGTAATCCCAAATCGTGGGATTACAAGCATGCACCACCATGCCCGGCTCATCTTTTTTATTTTTTATTTATTTTTTGGTTCTGGGGATTTAACCCAGGGGCATTCTACTCCAAGCTATACCCCCGGGCCTGTTTTATTTTTTTCATTTTGAAGTGGGGTCATGCTATGTTGTGAAGGCCTTGGTAAGTTGCTGAGGCTGGCCTTGAACCTGTGATCCTTCATTCCTTCATTCTCAGACTCCCAAGTACTGGGATTACAGGCATTCACCACTGTGCCCAGCTTATTTAACTACAATTTTTTAAGCATAACAATGATTTGGAGTTTGCTAAGAGAAAACATTGCTGTGTAATTGCAGAACTATATTTTAAAATTTTTAAGGAAAAGACAAGCTTTGTGGGAGAACTGAATGTATACTTATTTTGGCATTTTTATTGCACATTGATCATTGCTTAAATACATTTTAAAACAGGTGACAGTATTAAAAAATTTATAAGAGAGTTTTTCTCTCTTAAAAAGGCACAAATGGGTTTAGGCTCATACAAAGTACCTTCATGAACTGAATACTTAATCAATGAAGAGGTTTCTGAAAAACCTCTATTAACCAGCAAGGAAAAACAAAAACAAAATGTCATCTGATAGTAGTCTTGTGTGGGGCTACAAAAAAAAAGTCTGAAATAACTTGAAAACTCAGGTTTGTACAATAATTAATTGGGAAGTCCAAAAGTATATAATCTGCATAATGCAAATATACTGACCTAAAAAATGAGCAGTAAAGCAAATGTAGAACAACGGGAGCCTTCAGAGTGGAACCTGGTGCTCTGCAGGGACTCAGTAGTAGCTTCACGTACAAGCTCCTACAGCAAACAGTGACTCCCAGCGAGGAGTGGGATGTAGGAAGTGGGCCACCAGGAGGCAGAGTCCCCCTCCATAAACCGAACAATCGTGGTGTCATTTCTGTTCCCAAGCTCCTATCTTGCTATCTTTCTCCACAAAAACCCTGTCAAGAGAATTTCCTGACCTGTGTATCACTATTTTTTCTCATAGTAATGTTAACTGTAGACACTTAAAGCACTGAGCAAATTAAAAACCATTACTATGTTGGTCAAACATTTCATTTTACAGAGAAGGGAAAAAAATCCATGTCTGATGTGTTTTAGAACATAATTTTATTCTTACAAATTGAAGCAAGTTGATATAACTGGATTAAAGTAGTTGAGAAGAAAATCATGGTAAATACCAATTATGAAGTCCCTAGTAAGGGTGCATATATGATGTAATCGAATTTTCCCCAAAATGTTATGAAACAGCTGTCCATTCCATGATAACACAGGATATATAAGCTCTAAATTATGATTTCCAACCTATTTTGATGCACCTGTCAATTTTGTTGAAATATTCACAGAAATGAAAACTTGGGACTTAATGGGTTAACTATTTCTCCATAAACCCACTGGCACTGGGTGTTATTTTTAAATTCTCTCTCACTTATACTAATACTTTGGTATCAACTTTAAATATATTTCCTTATTTCTAAATGAGGCACACAAACTCAAAGATGTCAAATCTGTCTGATTTCATAGCCCTTGATAACAAGGAACTACTACTAACTAGCTTTGACATTTAGGAGCTATTGCTAATTTTATACTGATTCTATTTTGCAATTGCCTCTAATTTTTTATCATTTTGCAGCACTATTTCAAATATGGGCTTGCGACATTGATCGACTTATGTTCTCAGAAAAAGCGCGTATTATTATGCCAGTATCACTTCATTGACTTTTTCCTAGGTTTCTTTTACAGTCTATTAGATCAATCATATTAGATTGAGTTTGAGTGAGATTTGTTTTACTCACCATTTTTAATATGTGTTTTGAAAATTATACATTTGATGGCTCTTTTTCAGAGAATTCAATTTAATTGGAATATTTCTTTTTTATTATTTATTTATTTTTGTGTGGTACTGGAGATGGAAGTCAGGGGCATTCTACCCCTTAGATACATACCCAGACTTATTTTACTTTCTTTATTTTGAAACAGGGTCTCACTAAGTTGCTGAGGTGGACTTGAACCTGCAATCCTCCTGTCTCAGTCTTCCAAATACTGGAATTACAGGTGTGCACACCTGGCTGAATATTTCTCCTTTAATCATGAGAAATACAAGGATTTTAGAATGTTTTAATTCTTATCTCCCAACTTTGCCCATCCACCTACCAGAACATTATTGTCTAGGTTCTCTTTATTTTCTGCCACACCACTGTTACTTTTTAAAAAGTTTTACAAATACTATTCATAATTGTTCTTTCCTTCTGAATTCAACTTCCTTTTAAATGTAGTAAACCACTTACTATTTTTTTCAGTAAAGTTCTCCTAGTTGTTTGACCTGCCAAACTTTATATGATCATATACTCTCAATTATTTAGACTTCTGTGTAAATAACCTTTTCCCAAAAAGTTATTCTGATGGTAACATGTGAAATGCACTAGAGGGGAAAGAAAGAATAAAGTCCCCTCAGATGTGATTTGAAACAACACAAAATATTGATCAATCAGCCATTTTGTCACAAGTAGGATGCAAACTATGGGGTCAGTTTTGTAAGATGATACTGTTAAGTGGTTTGTGACTTGGAAGCCAGGTAAAGAGAAGCATTCAAAATCTTAATTTTTTAATTTGAGTAATTGTTATATAAATGACAATGAGAAAGAATTGGGAAGCCAGGAAGAGAAGTCCAATTTGTGTTTTTTATTTATATGCTTTTATTTGATGCATTGTAATTACACACCACAGTGAGGTATAGAGTGGTAGGAACATACATACACACAACTCTTGGAGCATTTCCCTCTGGGTCACACCTCCCTCCCTCCCCCCACCCCACACATGAGGTTGGAACTGATCATTTCATACACATATGTACCATTACAGCTGCTCCCTTCTTTCCATCTCTATCCCCCTCCTCCCCTCCCTGAGCCCCCTCCATCACTCTATTGGAGTCTCTCCTCTTCTATCTGATGTAACCCTTGTTTCCCAGTTTCTATCTAACGTCCACATACAAGAGAAAACATACAACTGTTCGTTTTTTGAGACTAGCTAATCTTGTTTAGCATAATATTCTCCAGTTCCATCCATTTTTTGAGGAGGGGGATGCTGACTTAGTTTAGATTGCCATATAATTCTAGCCTTTCTGTGACATCCAGCATATAATTTGAATTACACAGCTGTGTCCAGAAGGATGTTGGAGTTGGAGATGAAAATTTGATAATTATTCTCAGAAATGTATTAGTTAATGTGGGGCAAAGGATATAATTAAATTTCAGAGTTTTAGGGAAGTATAAGGAGATCTTAGGGACAGCTGTTGACAATCAGTCTTGTAAACAGCATCTTCTAAGTCATCTGTTCTCCCCAAAACTCTACAAGCTTGCAATTTCCTGGACAACTGGGGTAGTCATGGAATTTTTTGGAAATTTTATAATCTGCATAACAACAAAAATAGCAGAAAATATCTTCTCTGTAGCATAACTCTTTACTACAAGCTATACTTTTCAGGGGTCTCAAATTGATAATAGGAAACCTTTAATATCCTATTGGTTTATTTTCCATAAGGTCATTTGCAAATCAGCTGGTGGATCTTGTAAGAGTTCTTTTCTTTTTCTATAGAAACAATATTGTAAATCATGCTTTATTTTATCAAACTGGTCTATAAATCCCCATTTAAACCATCATGTACCTCTACATTTGAAATTAAAATAATAGGCATAGAAAACATCTGTTTTTGGCTGAAATACCAAAAAAATATAATTAATCACATGGGATGGGGAAAATAACCTTCAGTAGATACAATAAATTTTAATGAGGTATATTAGAAATAACTAAAGCTAATTGAAAATATGCCTTGAGTAAAATAGGTTTTTAGATTTACTTTTGGATGGTATCCATTGAGAACAAGGGAAGTTATTTGGGACATAATGAAGTAGATGGGCAGATGGAGAAGCATTGGCATTGAAGGGAACTCACAGGCAATTTCTAAGTTCTTGAACAATTACGTTACTCTTCTGTCTAATTATATTTCAACTCATAATTTTATTCTTTCCTGGTGTTGGTATACTGCTCACCACAATGATTAGATTTATGTTGTTTACTTATTTGGATTATAACGGAAAGAAGCATTTTCATTTGAAAGCATCAGTCTTTTCTAACTTCCTAAGTGCCTTAACCTTTCAGATTTAAATCCCTTCCTCGTCCCCCTTGGATTAATTTTCTCTATTTTAGTTTGCTATGTTTTTCTCATTGCATTATTATTTCCTGCAGTGGAAGATCTTGACTTAGTCTTCTCTCTCTTTTTTTTTTTTTTTACATAATTGTTTGCTTTACTGGATATCTCTAGCTAGACAACAGCTTAACCAAGACCTGTCTGAGCTCAGGATCTGAGGTCTTTACACTGATGTTCCTGGTCCATCCTACCCTGAGAAGCTCATTGTCCTAGCAATTTCACAGTCTTATGTCCAACTTTCTCTACCCTAGAGGCATAAACTAAACCACAAGACATAAAGCATTTTGGAGGTTTGAGGAACCTGAACAAAGAAATTGGCCATGGAGCACTATGGACTCTTACCAAAAAATGACATCATACCTTCTATCCAAAGAAGTGGGATTGGAATGCAGAGAACCAGGCCCACAGAACAGGTGTTATGGGTGTGAGAGGGTGACTTCCTTGGTGAGTCAAAGGGCTAAACTTAAAGGATGTCAAAAAGGAGGTGGGTGGTGTTCAAGTCCGAGGTGGGGCTGGTAAGAGCTTCTGTGCCCCCAGCTAGACTGCCACCAGCTTTGAGCACATAGTAGTAAGACATGTTCAGAAAAGGATTTTTCTATTTAGGCACTGGTCATACACCTTCAGATTAGTATGGGATTTGTGTTCATTTAAATGAAGGTAGTTATGTAAGCTTTTCATAAAAATAATTAATGATATTGGAATTCCCCTTTCTGAGCTATTAGACAAAAATCAACAGTTTAAAGATATAATCCCTCTAATTTTTGAGTAGCTATTGGTTAAGATAATTTGTATTTTCATAAATAATGTATTCTTACCCTGTCTTCAGGATAATTAAGTTAATTAGCATATTCAAACATTATAAATGACAATATGTGATTTCAGCATGTAGAGCATACAAGAAAGTGGTATTTGTTTTTCATAGGAAATACTCAAATTAACAGATCATTTTGATGGTTGGGTTTTTAATTCATGAATGTGTTCTTTTAAGAAAGAGTTCCTAAATAATAAGTGATTTCTGCAGAATTCCATGTTATAACCATTTGAAAAAACCCTATTAGGATGACTTTCATATTAAATGGAGAGAATATAGGAATTTTAAGAAATGAAAAATCCTGATAATGTAATCTGGCCAATAGGAAGGGTACACTCATGGTCTCTAAACAATATCTCTTTTATTTATTTATTTATTTATTTATTTATTTACTTATTTATTTATTTATTTGCAGTACTGGGGATGGAATCCAGGGGCATTTTACCTCTGAGCTCCACCCCCAGCTCTATTTTTTATTCTTTATTTTGAAACAGGGTCTCACTAAGTTGCGGAGGGCCTCACTAAGTAGCTGAGGCTGGCCGCGAACCTGGATCCTCTGGTCTCAGCCTCCCAAGTACTGGGATTACAAGCGTGTGCCACCATGCCTGGCTCAATATCTCTTTTTAAAAGTGGTTAAAAATTTTTATCTGTGTTGTTCACACATGAATCACAAATATTAATAATAGTGCTTAAGAGACATTCAAATATTTATTTGCTAAATAAAGCAGTCTTTTAAAGAAAAAAAACAATGTAAGTGAAGGAAGTTTTGCAGTTTGTTTCAGACTATAAAAAAACTGTGTGTATGAGAAGTTGAAGTCTTTATTATAATCCATGAGCGAGTATCATATCAAAACTTTAGGATCTGGAAGTCCTACTGAACCTTTTGTTTGAATCACATCAGATGAACAAGAAAAAATGAGATAATAATTGAGCCAGTTCAACTAAGTGCAAGTTGCCAGGAAGCAATCTGTCCTGAGGATGATGTAGACTGATCTGTGTTGTAGCCACTCTCATCCATCCAGACATTCCCCTTAACAGTGCATGTTCCTCTACACGCTCCTGGTTCTCTAAGTATCCTCTTAAGAATGACCTTACTTCTTTCAAATGGGCAAAATCCATTCACTCTTCAGAACCAGCTCTCTATTACCACTTCTCTGAAATCTTCCAGTCAGAGAGTACCTTTGCATTGTGCTTATACTATCGCTGGAGGACGGCATTGAATTCAACGGCCATCCTTCCCAACACCTGCCGAGTTCCTGGAAGGCAGTGAACTTTCCTTGTACGTAAGGGTAGGGCCAGGCATGAGAAATGTTTATTGACTGGATCAATGCACAAAATGCCATCCTGCTATTAGGAAAAGAAAAAGTAAGTAAAAATCAGACAAAAAAATAAGTGTCACTTTTACTGTCCTCCATTACATGGAGAGATAAAAATTGTCTTCATAATGAAGAGCAATCAGATACTTATTTCCATGGTATCTTATTTGTGGGGTTACAAGTAAGGCATCCAAAATGAAGAAGAGTGGGAAAAGTTTTCTCATTAAAGTCATCTTTGTATTAAATTGATGCTCATCAGACATTCATGTTCTGGGTTCCAAGCCATTTAATCAAGTTTTAACTAGATAAGAAGCATTTTTTTTTACTTTTATTGGTGCATTATAGTCTCACACCATAATGTAGTTCATAGTGATAGTTAATTACATGCACAAAGCACTTCTTGATGTTGCTTTTAAAGCCTTTTTGTTGTGTCTTCTAGAGTCTTCTGGGAACATATACTCTTTACCTGGGTCAGATCTTTTTTCCCCCAAACTGAATAACAGTATCATAAATTAAAAACACATTTTCTTATGATTAGACCTGAATAACATTATGTTAGGTGAGATTAGCCAGTCACAGAAAGTGAAGGGTCATATGTTTTCTCTCTTATTTGGAAGCTAGGGAGTAATCGGGATGTAAGAGGGACCTTAGATAAAGAAGGAGAAACCCCAGTGGAGAGATACAGGGGGTCTAGGAGTGGGTGGGGGAGGGAGAATTAATAAAGGAAACACTTCCATTGATGTTATGTGAATATGTGAAGTTATCAATGCCAAACTCAATATCATGTATGAGGAAGGGGAGGGAGTGGGGCGGGAGTCAGGGGGAGTCTCACCAAGGGCTGTGTGCATGTCCCTATCACTCTCAACTATATTATTATGTGAGACTATAATGCACCAATAAAAGTATATATATATATTTTTTTTTTTGCAGTACTGGGGATTGAACCCAGGGGCATTCTACCTCCGAGCTACACACCCAGCCCTATTTTTTATTCTTTATTTTGAAACAGAGTCTCACTAAGTTGTGGAGGCCTCACTAAGTAGCTGAGGCTGGCCGCGAACCTGGATCCTCCGATCTCAGCCTCCCAAGTACTGGGATTGCAAACATGCGCCACCACGCCCAGCTAAAAGTATATATTTTTAAAAAACATTTTCTTACAGAAATTTCTAGAGATGGAGAGATAAACAATAAACCAGAGCAGAATGGGCAGCTCAGAGGCCCAGTGCATCCCTCCCACCTCCCGCGAGACAGTAGGAAGCAGGCAGGCTCTGCCATCATCTCATGACATGGATGCATTTCATTTTCTAAAACAAGTCTGCTTTTCTCCTTTGAGTTTCCAAGTCCTTTTATTTCCTTCACCTAACTTACCTGAGCGACCTCTATTTTAATTACAGAATGGATCTATCTCTTGGTCTGGAAGGGACTCTGAAAGATAAAAAGAAATATGACCAAGAACCTGTGGGGCACAGAGGCTGAGCTAATGGATTGATCCTGCTCTGTGATCAACTTCATCAAAGAGCCTGCGCTCCCTTCAAACCTACCCAACCAATGTACCTGTTATCTTTTTTTTCTGGTGTGTGTGTGTTTGTGTGTGTGTGTGTGTGTGTGTGTGTGTGCGCGCGCGTGCATGCGTGTCCACATGTGTATGAGTGCACTTTTTTGTATTTTTGTGGTACTGGGGATTGAACCCAGGGCATTTTACCTCTAAGCTACACCCCCAGCCCTATATTTTATTATATTTTATTCTTTTTTTTTTTGCGGTACTGGGGATTGAACCCTGGGGCGTTCTACCTCCGCGCTACACCCTCGACCCTATTTTTTATACTTTATTTTGAAACTCGGTCTCACGAAGTTGTGGAGGGCCTCACTAAGTAGAAAGAGAGAGAGACAGGGAGAGAGAGAGAGAGAGAGAGAGAGCTGAGGCTGGCCGCGAACCCGGATCCTCTGATCTCTGCCTCCCAAAGTACTGGGATTACAAGCGTGCGCCACCATGCCCGGCTATATTTTATTCTTATTTTGAAACAGGGTTTCAATAAGTTGTGGAGGGCCTCACTAAGTAGGTGAGGCTGGCTGTGAATGTGTGATCCTCCTGTCTCAGACTCTCAAGTACTGGGATTACAGACATGTGCCACCATGCCCAGCTCAGTATGACTGCACTTTAAGTCTAGAATTCTCTAGAAACTCTGCTAGTGAGAACCAAGATTGGAACACTGGCTTTCAGATGAACTCAGATTCTGAGTGCTGACCTTAGAATGCTGGATTTGGAGAAGAGGGAAGAAAGTCACTATGTTAAATAGTGTTAAATATCAAGTTAAATAGTGTTAAATATCAAGTAATACCTGATTCACTTGGGATCATTGTAGGGAAGGATGAACAAACTTAAAAGGGGCATGTAAAAATTTTTAGTTAGAGACCAAAATGACACATTACAGATACCAAGGTCTTAACCTAACTGTCCCTAGATAATTACAGGGTTCCAGAATATTAAAAGCCTTAAAAATGGAAGAGTATAAGAAACACATTTTATTATTGCAGTTTATTTTTGGTACTGGGGATTGAACCCAGGGACATTCTACCTCAGATCTACACCCCCAGCCCTATTTTATTTTTACTTTGAAACAGGGTTTCACTATGTTGATGAGAGTCTCACTACTTGCTGAAGCTGTCCTTGAACCTGTGATCCTCCTATCTCAGCCTCCCAGATCCTGGGATTACAAGTATGTGCCACCATTCTCGATTTATTATTGTAAATTTGCCCAAACAGAAAATGATGAATTGCTGCTCCAGTCAACATATCCTATATATTCCAGTCATGCTGACAGGGTTAAATCTATCACTGTATTGTTATTTTTGCTGGGGTTTTTTTGTTTGTTTATTTTTTTTTTTTTTTTTTTTGGTGGTGGTACTGGAGATTGAACCCCAGGGTATTCTACCTCTGAGCAATAACCCCAGCCCTTTTTTTAAATTTTTTTATTGGTTCTGTGGATTGAACCCAGGCATGATCTACCACTGATCTACAACCCCAGTCCTTTTCACTTTTTATTTTGAAACAGTATGGCTAAGTTGCTGAAGCTGGTCTAAAACCTGAGATCTTTCTGTCTCAGCCTCCCAGGTACTGAGATTACAGGCATGTGTCACAAGACCCCGGCTGTTATTTTTGTTTTTGTTTTCTCTTCCAGAGTGTTGGAATGTCAGTAGTTCACAGAGATTTTTTGACAGCTCATCTATTTTCTTTTTCTCTCTAGTCTTCAAAGACAGATTGCTATTGCCTTTTGTTGTTGTTGTTGTTGTTTGGCCAGTACAGGGTTAAAGCCCTCAACTTGAAAGACACTTTGAAAGTTTGGCTTCCGTACAGGGATTTCAAAGATCAGAGCCAAAGTTGGTAAATCTGTGCCAAGAAGAAGCGTGCAAGGAGCATGTGACCGAGCCCATCTGCAGCCAGTGGCCTTGAGGGTGCGACAAAAATCATTAAAACACAACAAAGGCTCGCGAATGAGCCCCGTGATGGACGCGGAAGATGCTGGCGAGCGAAAACGGCATTTCTTCCGGGACGAAACCAGGAAAAGGAAAACTCCTTTATTTAACCTTTAGCAAAGTCACACGGCTTCTAAATCTGCTCTGTCCCGTTTATATAGTTTCCTAACCTCCTTTTGGCATTAATCCTACTTAGTAAAATGGACTACGAGCCGGGAGATGGAAAGCCACTGTGCAATAAATATCTTTGCAATTTTATGATCAATAAAATACCTTTATGCCAGAACTTAGGAGAAAGGAATTTCAAACAAAACAATAACCAAGACATTGGCAAGATAAATATCTTTTTTTGGGGGGGGGTACTGGGGATTGATCCCAGTGGCAATCTACCTCCAAGCTACACCCCAGCCCAATTTTATTTCTTATTTGGAAACAAGGTCTCAGTAGGTTGCTGAGGGCTTCGGTGAGTTGCCAAGGCTGGCTTTGAACCTGCGATCCTCCTGCCTCAGCCTCCCAAGTACTGGGATTACAAACGTGAACCACCACGCCTGGCTGATAAATATCTTTTAAATGTTAAAAATGTCACATGTACAAAATAAACAGAGCAACACATAAACCTACACTTTTTGGAGAAGTTATGATATTAAAAACCTGAAGGGCCGGGCTTGGTGGCGCATGCTTGTAATCCCAGTACTTTGGGAGGTGGAGACCGGAGGATCCAGGTTCACGGCCAGCCTCAGTTCTCTCTCTCTCTCTCTCTCTCCCTGTCTCTCTCTTTCTCTACTTAGTGAGGCCCTCTGCAACTTCGTGAGACCCGGTTTCAAAATAAAGTATAAAAAATAGGGCCGGGGGTGTAGCTTAGAGGTAGAACGCCCCTGGGTTCAATCCCCGGCACCGCAAAAAAAAAAAAAACCTGAAGGCTAATTAGACAAAATATTAAAGAAAATTTAGGAATACCAAAGATAATTTTTACTCCGTATCATTCGTGCGTAGACTTAATTGCTTTCTGGCTCAAGATACAGAAGTAGAGTAAAACGGAGCAAATGAGAATTTCATTTTTCTAACTAATGATGAGCTGTAGAGTCCCCTAGGTCTGCGGTTTACTGGAACAATGTAAAGTAATTACCACGTTACATAATCCTCTAAGCTGGCTTTCACTTTCTGTCCAGGATTCTTTCCCAAAGTTTGTTTTATATGGGTTTTTATTTTTTTCTTCAGGGTGGGATATTCATGAAGCCTCACTAATTGGGCTGAAAATGTCAATGAAGAATGCGAAGTGCTGAATACTGATAACATTTCCCTTCTTCACTCTTGTCCTGCACGTGTGTTCTCAAGAGGAGTAGTGTGAACCCACACTCCCTTTCCACCCCATTCGAGGGCGATGCCCATCAGCAGGCAAGCCCTGCTGTCCCGTGCCGTGATTATTACTACTGTTATCGTAAGCCATGACGTCCCAGTGAGCTTTTCCAGCTCCTGGTGTTGGAGGATACCTGTTAGAATTGAAGGCCCGAGATCAACCAAAAA
This sequence comes from Glis glis, assembly GCA_004027185.1. Lineage (NCBI taxonomy): Eukaryota > Metazoa > Chordata > Mammalia > Rodentia > Gliridae > Glis > Glis glis. The sequence goes on from PVJS01003988.1 coordinate 59,905, forward strand.
CTGTGCTCATTCCAATGGAGGAAGTTTGGGGAAGCCCAGTTATTGCTAGATGAGGTTAAGCTAAAAGAAAATGTACGTTATTCCTACAAAGCACAAATCTAGGGTGTTGTATACATTTAGCATTCCTTAGTAAAATGCAATCCTATTTGTTAAATTTCACTTAAAATTAGCTTTTTTTTTTTTTTTGCGGTACCAGGGATTGAACGCAGGGGCGTTCTACCTCCGCGCTACACCCCCGGCCCTATTTTTTATACTTTATTTTGAGACCGGGTCTCATGAAGTTGCAGAGGGCCTCACTAAGTACAGAGAGAGAGAGAGACAGGGAGAGAGAGAGAGAGAGAGAGAGAGAGAGAGAGAGAGTGTGCACGCGCATGTACGTGCGTGCGCGAGCTGAGGCTGGCCGCGAACCCGGATCCTCCGGTCTCCGCCTCCCAAAGTACTGGGATTACAAGCGTGCGCCACCACGCCTGGCTTAAAATTATCTTTCTGGGTCTTAAAGTTATTACTACTCTATGAACAAATATAATAAGGGTTAGTTCTACCATGAATAATCCAAAATAGCACAATTTAGGAATGGCAGGCTTTAAAGTTAATATGATAAAGAATGAACCCCCCCACACACACACTCACAGAACTAAAACCCTACAATGAAATACCCTAAGCAAATGTTGACAGGAAGGCTTAAATTGTAAAATGCATTAAGCCATGAGCCAACCTATTCATAAGAATAACAGGGCAAGTGTTGCTTTGAGTGTCTGTGGAACAAAAGAGGAGTATTGGGGGCCCCAATGGCAGGTCATCAAGTGTCTAAAGATATGAGACAACCCATTCAACTGCCAAGAACGGAGGGAGCAGGAGTGAAGGACGGAGGCCCTGGGAGGAAGGCGTGTGCTCCCTTTCCTGTACCATGTCCAGTCTCTGACTAGTAACAAAGCTGAAAGACTTGTAAAATTGGCAGTTTAATGTCACCGAAAAGCACCTCTTTCTGCTGCTCATGAAGGCCGGGATACAGCAGGGAGTCTGATTTTAGTTGTCATGAGGGCAGCCACCCTCACAACGAACAGTTTGACATTGGAAGAATCTGAGTCAAATAGAACGAGGAGGAAATTATGTCATACGGATCATTCATGTTGAGTGTTAATCTCACAGAGATGACATGTGGAAATATCAATGAAACCGACTAAATAAGAGTTTGGTAAGGAATCGTACAGTCTAAAACTAAAAGAAAAAAAGTATTTGTTTCAGCATATATTTAATTAAATGACTTGAACCAAGAGTTTGGAAATCTGGTTCCCATTTCTGAAATGTTGCCAATGGTTCCTTAGTGTAATCTTAACCGTTTTCAATTCTAAAACAATAGTACAAAATAAATATTACTGATTTTCCTGCATGAAACATACATTATGATAAGATCTGCCTCTCTCCATGGGATGTTTCAAAAATCACAGAGAAAGTAATCTTCAAGGCTATGATGAGCACATTACTGAAATGTGTTGATTTTGTAAAACAGACAGTTCAATATTATATGGTTAGGTATTCAGAAACTTTTCCAATTGTATTTGGCATTAAGTATCAAATATTCTTTAAAAAGTCGCATTCATTTTTTGCTTCCTGTGTCTTGAGATGGCCCATATCCAAAGACAATCAAATTCTGACCAGAGTTTACTTGGCAGCAGGTACCAGTAACCCGATCCACATCAGGTACAGAAACTTGTGGGTCTCTAGCTGAAAGAAGGAGACCTCTTTAGAACTGAATGTCAAGAGAATCGGAGAGTGAAATAAAAAGAAAAATGATGAAAAGAAAAAAAGGGGTAGGATTGAAATAGGGGAGCCACTTTCCAAAACCATTATTACTGGTTTGACATGAGTTATCTTTTTGAATACACATTTGAAAGTATTGTAATTGTATATTTAACCACATCATTAAAAAGTGTCCAAGGCATTTTCTTCCCTATCTTTTCATCTGACAGAGTGGGTTTCCAAGAGAGTACGATGTACCCTTCACAGCTATTAAACGACAATGTGCAAAATCAACTCCAAGCCTTTTTTATTGCCCTTTAAACATCTGTCTTTTCCGAACTGGCTTTAGCTATTTCTTTTGACATCTTATTTCAGTTAGGTCCTAATGTGTTACCATGGTCTCCCCTTCTTCTCCTTCATTATTAACGAGTGACCCTATGGCAGGAGAATGGCCTCTCGTAACTCTCAAGACATAGTAGCATTGAATAGGTTATGGGGTTATGGTAGATGTGCATGTGTGTACATATGTGTGTGAGAGTGATCCTCCTGTTTGAGCCTCCCAAGTACTAAGATTACAGGTGTATGCCACCGTGCCTGGCTCTATTATTTTTTTATTTTGAAGCAGGGTCTCACTAAGTTGCCGAGGCTGGCCTTCCACCTGTGGTCTTCTTGTCTCAGCCTCCCAAGTACTGGGATTACAGATATGCACCCCTGCGCCTGGCTTGTATTTATATTTTTAAAGTGAAGGCTGAGGAGTGTGGGTTGGAAGAAGGATGCTACTGCTCTTGGTGGGTTGTAGTGAACTGCAGGATGGAGTGTAAGCAAAGGGCACAGTGCCCGGTCTCCTTACATAGAAAGATCTGTGCATTTTTCTGAGGTGGTTGGGACAGGAGGGAACTAAGAGACCTCCGGTGAGAATTTGGATCCAGTCTTTTTTCTTTTAATTGTACTTACACATCATAGTGTGGTTCAGTGCAATAGAAACATACATCCACATAGTATTCTTGATAGCTCAACTGGGTTGAACATGGAGACCTCTGAGGGCTCAGGGCATTGTGGAGTAGGAAATTGCAGGATATCTATTTACCTTTGGCTTTTCCTTTGAATTACAAGCTACCATCTCATTCATTAATCTCCCCTCCTCCCTAAATCCCCAAGCCCTTAAGATATATATTGGTTTGGCATGGCATGGTGGCACATGCCTGTAATCCCAGTACTTGGGAAGCTAAGACAAGGGGATCACAGGTTCGAGGTCAGCCTCAACAACTTAGTGAGAACTATTTAAAATAAAAAGATACTATTGGTTTTCTTTCCCCTTGGCTTCTTTTTCTTCATCTTTTCTCCCCAAATACTTCACTTCAAAGAAAACAGGATGAGGGATGATATTATTTAAATAATTATGACTTATATTTTAGAAATATATTTTATTTTGCTCGTGGTCCTAATGAGTATTCATGCATGAATGTATACTGGTAAAACATAAGTTGTAAACACTTGATCACCAATTCTCACCAAACCCTGCAAGGCACATTTGACAGTTATCATGTTTCAGATGAGCAAGATGAGGCTCATGGTGGCTAAAAACATGCCCAATTATTGAAGAGCTGGGTTGTTTTCATTATCCTCCATTGAGCTCAAAATACGGTAAATATTGAGTGGAGTTTGCAAATGGCAAAAGTTTAGTTCATTTGTCACTTGCCATGGAGTTGGAGGGATGGAAACGCCTGTGAAAAGCAGCACTGTCTTCCAGCCAGCTCTCGTGAAGGACATCACTAATTGGTCATGACATTTTTTTTCCTGCTAAGCACACATGCAGTGTCAGAATTGTCAGTTTGGTCTTTGATAAATGAGAAGAAACTCTGGCATCTCGTCTATGGATAGAATTTTATATCTTTGTATCCTTCTTAATATAGGTATATAGGTATGGATTCTAATTACCTTCCTTGTCTCCGTTATACCCACATATGTATGTATGTGTGAGCGAGTGTGCATATGTGCAATTTCTTTTAATTAATGAATGTGACTTTGAAGAATGTCTAAAGGTGATATCTAAGTTTTTTCTTAACCATTTTTTCCACTTAGTTTCATCTCATTTTTTGTTTTTGGTTTTTTTTTTTTTGGCGGTACCGGGGATTGAACGCAGGGGTGTTCTACCTCCGCGCTACACCCTCGGCCCTATTTTTTATACTTTATTTTGAAACCGGGTCTCACGAAGTTGCAGAGGGCCTCACTAAATAGAGAGAAAGAGAGACAGGGAGAGAGAGAGATAGACAGCTGAGGCTGGCCGTGAACCCGGATCCTCTGGTCTCTGCCTCCCAAAGTACTGGGATTACAAGCGTGCGCCACCACGCCCGGCTTAGTTTCATCTTGTTATACTCCAGTATCTTCATTTTTAATTCTTGAGACAAGGATGGGAATAAACAAATGCAAATTCTTTCTATATAGTATTCTTGTCCCTAGTGAAAATCTTTCCATATATTGATAATTAATTCCACTCTTCATGAGTGTTTGAATCTCTGTGCTATTGCTCAGGCCTTCAGGGGAGGATCACATCTCTTTTATTATATTAAACCTTAATGAGTCTGGCTCTCATAATTTTTATATGCATAATAAATTGAGAGGCTAAACCGAATCAAATTTTGTTTTTAATTCTTACCTCTGCATTTCAGCAGTTAAAATGTCCACATTATCAATGGTAGAATGAGTGTTGTTATTGCCCTTTTAAAGAGAAATGTGTGTTACAATTGTTCCATCAGGGGCTTAAAGCATGCTTTGCGGATGGTGTTTTGTAGGAAAGCTCTCTATTTCTAACTGTGGTGGCAGCATGGACCTCAGATCCAGACAAGTCTGCATTCCGTCTCTGCTCTACCCTTATATTTCTTGTTATGTATTCTCAGTCTCTAGTTTCTAATTACTCTCAGCCTCAGTTTCCTTATTTGTAAAAGGGATTGATAATCCATAATTTTCTGTATTGTTACGAGCATTGTATAGACTGTATCTAAAACCTTATTACAATCACGGCTATTATTATGGTAGAATTATTTTAATTTATATATAGTAGCACATATACACATGAAAGCCAGAAAAGCCTCAATTATTTTATAATTAATTGAGCATCCTCTATATAGGATATGTTATACTAGGCATTTTTGATAGAACATAGAGAATTAGGAAATAAAATTTGCCATGAAGGAACTCATCCCAGTAAGACCCTTATGCACACTACATATAACTATGTGTAAATATACAAGCAGACCAGTTATCAAATTGCGAACAGTCATTTTCTGAACAACAAGCATTAGGTAGTATAAATACTCGGCCTTTTTCTCAGTATCTGTCCAGAATATCTGACGAAGAGTCAAGGTTCTAGGTCAACGACCCCACCTGGTGGACAGAACAAGGAACAGTTTGGCCCAGGATCCCGTTCCCCTACTCCCATCATTTCTTCTTGGGATAGGGAGGGAGGGAAACTGGGAGATGAAGTGTTGGTAATTAGGAGGTGAGTGGGTGGTCTCTAAAGGTTTCACCTGGCTCCTTATTTCATACTCCATGTTTGGTTAATTTCATCAAAGGTATTCCTTCCTTTTTAATTTTTCTGATACTGGGGATTGAACCCAGTGGCGTTCTACCTCTGAGCTACACCCCCAGCCTTTTTAAAGTTTTATTTTGAAACAGGGTCTAAATGAGGAGAGCGACAAGTACAGTAGTGGAAGAGGACTGGGAAATGTCTCCAGCTTGATCTCTCTGAAATAGAGCTCAGGAAGTTATTCCCTTAGCAAGAGTCCGGGGCTTCTCATTGGCTATGGGAACTGAAGATGGGATCGAAGATGCTTCCCATAATGTGGCCTCGGTCTGCATACCTCGTCTTGGCTCCTCCCAGTCTTCTTCTCACTTTGGAAGTTCTCACCATAGTAGATAATTCAGAGCTTCTAAAATATTCAAACACTTCCATACCAAAGTTCCTAAGTGTTTTATGTGCGTGGTAGGTGATATTCAGTTCTTGTTTGTTTTATGCTTTTGGAAATGTCCGATTAGTTTTTAAAATTCATTTCTTGTGTTATGTATTTTATTATACCTTCCTCACTTCACACAGGCTCTTTATTTCCCTGCAGCCCTACCAGAGTGCTATCCCTTCATTCTATAGTATAATGGAATTATATATAACTATAATAGTTACATGTTTTATTGTCATTTATTTATAAGCCCCTTATATCTACCTTTTAATTTTCCCCTTGATATCCAGCTCTATTAATTACATATAAAAGACACCTAATATTAATTGACTTGAGTGAAAATACAACCTTCATGTGAATCATATCTATGAAGCTTATTATTTGTTCTTTCCCTCAGTATGGAGTATTAAAGTAGAATGAACAAGTTAAAATGCCTCTTTTGAGGTTATATGAGGGAATATTAACATTAAATTTTATTTCTATTATTATAACATTATACCAACAAGTAGAAGGGTGCCTCACATCAACTTGATGCTCAGTATACAGATTAAGTAGAAAATTGAATACATTTATCCTGTTGGAATGCTAATGTCTAATTAATAATTGATTATCCTATTTGATTTTTATCCTGTATGAATTATGTTTTTTATTTTTTATACTTTTGTTGGTACATTATAGTCTCACATCATAATGTAGTTCATAGTGATAGTGACATACATGCACACAGCGCTTGGTGAATTCGTGTTTAGATGTAATTTATGTTTAGATGTTGACTATATAACTTTTTTAACTTTGTATTCCTTTTTTCTTTTTTTTTTTTGATACTGGGAATTGAACCCAGGGGCATTCTACCTCTGAGCTATACCTCCTCTCCTATTTTATTTTTATTGTAAACAGTCGCTAAGTTGCTTAGGCTGGCCTCGAACCTGCAATCTTCCTTCTCAGCCTTCCAAGGAATGGGGTTACAGGTGTGTGCTGCCATGCCTGGCTCCTTTTCATCAATTTATCATTCTCTTTCATTAGTACAAATATATGTTGAAAGTAAATTTTGAATATTTTTTCTGTTGCTAAGGAAATCCAAAACAGAATTCCTATTTTGGTGAACCCAGTGGTTTATTCAGGCAAGAAAATCCTCTCTTATGCATAAACAGTACACATTTTTCTGAGTCCTAATAGCTTTATACATTTTGTTCTGTGTCTACTGTTAGTGTTGGTTTTCAGAAGGTTTCATGTTGAGAAATTTTACTTTTAATATTTTCTGAAAGATTTTTATGCATGCTTTATAAACAATGTATACAGTCGTTCTTTGGGAAGAGAGATTTGTATGAAAATCATAGCTTGAAGCCTGCGGTTCATTTCCCTACACTTGCTGTTTTACATGCATACATTTGCTTTCTTTTCTCTCTCATTATTCCCTACCCCTCAAAGAAGACAAGGGTGCTGAGTTAAGTCCAATAATTTTGTCATAAAGTGCTGTTCTCATGTTTGCATTGAATGGTTATCAACCTTCATGAACAAGAGTGAGCCAAGGGACAGATACAATCATTCATAACTGACATCTTGCTTTTGACCTTGCTGCCTTTTCCTATTATTCTTCCTGTCACATGCTTCCTAAGGACTTTTCCTTTTTATTTTTTCCCATTGTTCATCTATGTTCAACCCTATGAATTTTTTTTCTCCTTCAGGAACCAAATGTAGTGTGAAAGACAGTGGAAATCGGCCATCAACCATAAGTAGGAAATCATTTTGAATGTCATAGAGTGGGATTTTAATTGGGTTAGTGAGCCCTTTTATTCAGAGTGCAGTAAAGACCTTGCAAGAGTCATTCTCAATGTTACTTTATCAGAACATTTAGCTCCATGGCTTATTCTATATTATACATAACTCTCCTTTTTGTATTACCTAAGATTTAGATCAACTCTCATATGTTCTAAGAAACTTACCTGTATGAATGTAGTAAGTCACTGTGTAGAAAAAGTACCCCTTAGTGAGTTTTTAAATATTTAATTAACATTTGTGCATTTTACTTATGCAATTTAAACCCATTGAAATTAATTTTTACCTATAGCAGAAAAAGAATCTGAAATCCAATAGTTGCTTAGGGAATTTTTGAACAAACTTTCAGCCATCATAACAATTCCATGAAACATCTGAATTCACTAAGTTTCAATTACATATGCATGCATCTATTAAATAAATGATTCTAGCGCCCACAGCAGGACAAGTCCTGTTTTTGGCCTGGGCGATCTAGAGGTGAATAAGCTGGAGATGCCTCTTGCCCCCACAGACCTTGAATCGTGCTGAGGAAGAGAGACAATATGATTTTGGAAAGTGAGAAATGAAAGGTGCTATAAAATTTAAAGCAAATTGGTGCAATATGAGTGAGAACGGAAGCAACTCTGAAAGTTCTGAAAAGCTTCTCAAAGGTGACATTTAAAGAGGAAAAAAAGCCAATCCTTAACTATTGGTTTTCTGTAATTCCAGTAAGTGCATTCCTGATATGTCTTCTCTTTTTCCCTTAAACTCATCCTGAGGCTCTGTCAAAAGATTGAAAAGAAAACAGAGATATTTTCAATGTTTTATAATGAATACACTTGCAAATTATTTTCTAACACTGAGTTGTATGATTCAATTGTAGTTCTTCTTCACACATATGTGTCTACATAGAAACCTTCATTCCACTTGCAATTGTTTATTAAGCACCTACTGTGTGCAAGGCACTGTGCTTGGTACTGTTTATCAGATTTCCCCCCACCATTGTATTCTGTTTGTTTAGTGAGTAAGACAGTTATTTGTCAATTCTTCACACCAGGGCAGACTATATAGAACAGGAACTGTGACCAGTGTTCTTCAGGAGAAGTGTGGCACGCTCGCACTGCATGGCAGGGAGGTGAGGCCTTGGTGAGGGCTCCGTGAAGACTGCCGAGAGGAAGTGATGATTCGGCTGAAACACAAGTGGAAGAAACTACCTTGGAATGGAGAAAGAGAAAGAGCGTTTCATGTAGACTTCCCGAGATTGGGGAGAAGTTGGGCCACTGAAGGACAAAAGGAGGCTGGGTGTAGCCAGAGCAGCGAGAATGGAAAGAAGCCAGGCAGGAAACAAGGTCGGGCAGAGGCCTCTGAGCCCCTTTAACATAAGACTGTTGTCTGCTTATTGATCAGTAGCAGCCTCCATTTATATTGTGGACATCGATTTCATAAGATCACTCGATAGGCCAGTCTTGTCCAATGGGCATGTTGGTCATACTGCTTATTGCCATGCGCGCTGCTTATTTAGACACGATTGACTCTACCTCTGCAAGAGGTGTGTCCACGCGACGGGTCTCCTACCAGATGGGTCACCAGCACCCTGCATCCCTGCTCGAACAATATCTTGACACGTTTAGTGGCTGAGGGGGTCATGGGTCAGACATTGATCAGAGATATCAGGGATCGACATATATGACAATTCACTTTAGGATACTGTGGAAGAGAAATTCTTTGCCTCTGCTAACTGTGTTTGAGGACCAAAGACAGCGATCAGATGTGGTATTATTGACTTCCAATGATAACCATGGAAGAATATCACCGGGGTGGAGAATGGAAAGGTTCAAGCCAGTCATTCATGAGTGCATTATGACTGCTCCGCAGACACCATTGCTGTGGATCTAGACCATATTAAGAATGTAGCTCTTACAGCAGGTGTGGTGGCGCACGCTTGTAATCCCAGTACTTGGGAGGCTGAGACAAGAGGATCACAGGTTCGAGGCCAGCATCAGCAACTTAGGCCATCAGCAAATTAGCAAGACTGTTTTGAAATGAAAAATATTCTTTCTGATTTCATTCTGAAGATATTTGATCATATATGCTATCACATGCATATCCATGTTTATAGCAGCATAATTCACAATAGCCAAATTATGGAACAGCCTAGGTGTCCATCAACAGATGAATGGATCTATATATATACACAATGGAATTTTGCTCAGCCATAAAGAAAAGCAAAATATGTCATTTCCCTGAAAATGGATGGAACTTGATAATATTATGCTCAACGAGATTGGCCAGTTTCAGAAAGTGAATGGTTGTATGTTTTCTCTCATACGTGGAAGGTAGATAGAAATTGGGAAACAGAGAGACCTCAGATAAAGGAGCAGAGACTCCAATGGAGTGAAGAAGGGGGTTATGGGGAGGAAGGAGGGGGGGTAGAGATGTAAAGAAGGTAACAGTTGAAATAATTCTATGTATATATATGAAATTACCATTACCAATCTTGATGATATGTAGAGGGAAGGGGTAGGAAGGGGGTGGGATTTGGAAGGAAATGCATCAAATATTGTGTGCATGTGCATCCCTATCACTCTATTCCTCAGTATGATGTATAATTATAATGTACCAATAAAGGTATATAAAAAACAAAATGGAAGCCGGGCGTGGTGGCACACGCTTGTAATCCCAGTACTTGGGAGGCTAAGACAGGAGGATCTCAGGTTCATGGCCAGCCTCAGCTACTTGTGAGGCCCTCCGCAACCTAGTGAACCCCTGTTTCCAAATAAAGAATAAAATAGGGCTGGGGTGTAGCTCAGAGGTAGAATGCCTCTGAGTTCAATCCCCAGTACCACAAACACACAAAAAAAAAAAAATGGAAAAAAATAGGGCTGGGGATATAGCTCAGAAGTAGGATGCCCCGGGTTCAATCCCCAGTACCACCCAAAACAAGAAACAAAAAACAAAACAAAACAAAAAGACCTCTTAATCCCAAAGGAACTTTGGAACTCTTCTGCCAGGTGCAGTACACCAAAAACACACATGTGTATGTAAATAGCAATATATCACTTGCACTTGTGTGAGCGGAAGACAACCTAAATTTTCTGTCTCATACAATATAAGTGAGTTTATGACTCTGTAGTTGGAAACTCTGGAAAATAAAGACGAGTATGGTAAAAATGAAAGTGATTACAAGAAACAATTTCTGCAACTTCAGCTCCATTGGTCTTCATCCTTTGCATTGAACGGCCTCCTTCACCTAGAAGTTCCATTTTGGTTGCCTAAATCTTTAAAGAAAATTGTCAAGAAATAAATGTCATGGATTTAAAAGGATGCTATTCTAGCAAAGAAAGTGTGGATATTCTGTCTGTTTAAAATGATTTTATAACACATGTAAAATGTTTCATAAAATGTCTACAGCCGCACACATCTATCCAGTGGGTACATTGGCTTCACTCTCAAAATTATTCTCTCAAGGCAGAAAATTTCCTATAAACACCAGAACCACTGACTACAGATTTTTCTTCATGTATAATAGCTATTTGCAAGATATTTCTGTGGAAAAGATCTTATGCAAATTTAAAGTAGTTTGCACTTATTTCCATTTTATTTCTAAAAGTTCAAAATATCATTAGCATATATAAACTTTAAACATTCCAATATATTTGCAGTGTAAGGAATACAAATTTTCTATTACAGTGCTCGCTTTTGTCAGATAGTTGATATTTTAGATGATATAAAGAAATATGTGTATACTAGATACGGATGTTATTCTACGTTTTACTCACTCTTTCCCATTTCTTAAAAATTATTTGAAAGGTATTTTATTATAACTATGGACGATTACAATGGCAGTAAAACCATCTCTGTGGCTTGAAATAGCGTATGTTCTAGTCTTTACCTGAGACAGAAGATAAATCCAGGCTGCTATGGCAGCGATCAGGTTCAAACATGTATGAGGTATTATGATTCCTTTATGGCATCGAACCTTTTCTTGTGTAGCTTAAATGCTTAATCTTTGGTGAGCATAATGTTTATTGAAGCATATTTTAAAGTTTTTGTTTCAGTTGATGGAATTTTTTTTAAATGTTAAGGCAAAAAGAATGCATGGATATACCAGATACAAAAGAAAATGTTTAATTCGAATATTGAGAAGCTATGCTCTATTATATTAAAAATGAGTAAAGGTCAAATAGTTCTTATAGTTATTACTTTTTCTGACTTTCACATATTTGACTTGCTAAATTCTAGTTACTCATGAGAATTACATAGGATACTATATTTAGATACTATATGCATATATTCATAATACATATGTAACAACAGAGCAGATTTTTAAAACTTTGTTTAATAGCCAGGTGTGATGGTGCATGCCTGTAATCCCAGTACTTGGGAGGCTGAGACAGGAGGATTGTAGGTTCAAAGCTAGCCTCAGCAACTTAGCAAGGTCCCCAGCAACTTAGCAAGATTCTGATTCAAAATAAAACATAAAATAGGGCTGGTGTGTAGCTCAGAGGTAGAA
>PVJS01003989.1:0-56548 GCA_004027185.1 Glis glis
AAAAAAAAAAAAAAAAAAAAAAAAAAAAAAAAAAATGGTGACCTGTGTTATAAGATAATTAACATCCACAGATAGAGTAGTTTGCTTTATTTTCCCATAGGTGTAGCTTTAGAAAGGGGTTGGGGGTTAAGCCACATTTTTATAGAAACTAAAATACAGTTATTTCCCTGAATAGTGAACTCCATAGAAAGAGACCAAACTAAGAAGTAGCTAACAAAGGTAAGAAATTATATTAAGCAAAGTCATATGTAAAATTCTAAATGAAGGTACATAAGGAATACAGATTTTTTTCAGTTGAGCATTTGGTGTCATAGGATTCCAACATAAAACATGCAGACTAAGAGACCTTAACACAGTGTATTACATCTGATAAAAGTAGAAATAAAATGGGCTCGGCCTGATTGGTAAATTGAATACAGTTGTTCATTGACAGAGGCTTGTTCAGTTTGTTTTGTATGTTGATCGTGGTTCGTTCTTGGAGGCACTAATTTATTTACTAATCATGATTAGTAGGCAACTTTTCAAAGGGTTCTGTCCCAAACCCAGTCTATACCCTATAGACATACACGTTGGTTGTGTATGTTTACCAAATAACACTGCAGAATTCAGGAAACCTTTAGCAAGATCAATTTGTCACCATTGTTGCATTCAGAAAAGGAGAATCCTATTGTGTTTTTACAGTTACAAAAAGGATTCAGGTTGTTGTAAAACGTAAGTGCAAAAATGTACAGGGTAGAAGGTAACAAACCCAGGAACCCCAGTAATGTAGGAAAAAATAAATAAATGTAACCAGTTGCTTGAGACTGCTGTCAGGGTGAAATCAGCCACAGTGAAGTGAAGAGAAGGGTAGGAGGAGAGAAGTTTCTCTACTGGAGAAGACTTCAGTGGACAGAATCCTGTGGGAAGTGGAGGAAGAGGAATGAGGAACCAGCATACAGGATGTAGAAGAGGAGACAGGATGGACAGAGCTCAGTGGAGAAAGGAAGGATTGGTGGCATGCAAGCGCATGGGCGCCATTTGCAGTTAGAGCCGCCAATCCTGCTGACCCTGCAAATACAGAAGCACACACAGTCTTGCTGCATTTGTGGCTTTCATCCAGGGAAGAGGCTTTGGATGAGTTGAAGCCCCTGACTAGTTTTTCCCTGGGTCCAAGGATGACTGGAATACTTGGGGAGTTGGACTGGAAATGGTGCCCCTAGGAGCAGTACATTATGCTTTCAAATGTATAGAGGAAGTTTTCCTGCTCTCCACCTGGTAGACAAAATCTCCTCACCCAGGGAAGGCACATGGATCCCTACGCTCTTTCTGCAGCACTAGCCAGTGACGGGCAAATGGAGCTCCTCAGCTCGAGGCCCATCTAGCAGCCGCTGGGCACTGCTGGGGCATCAGGAGCCCAGGCAGCACCATAGGTCTTGCTCCTATGCAGTAATAAAGAGCAGAGCCCAGAGTGGGGGGAATGTTTTTACATTACTCTTTCCTCTTTAGTGAAAGAAATGAAATGTCTTTATACCAGGAAGCCTGGCTTTAGGGCCTTTGGCTCATTTGCATGCTTTTTGCTATTTGTTAGAGGCCAGAAATGGGTGAGATGTCGAATAACATTCATGAGAATCCCTTCTCCCAAGTACTTTCACCTTCTGCCTCTCTGCAATGGGGCTAAGGAAACAGGTTCTTCTACCACCTGCCTATCCTTCCAGGCCCTCGCCGGCCTCACCCCTCCCTGGTCCTCCCAGCCTGCTTTGTCTGCTTGACTGGTAATAAGTGAAGGAAGTTCTAACTAAAGCAATTTATCCATAAAGAAGGTCTGGAAACAAAATTGTCTGGGATCAGATGGTCCCGGGCAATTTCTCTCTCTCTCTCTCCAGTTCCCTGAGGCAAATGCATCAGAGGTAGCCTGGCTTCAACTCTTTAACATCCAACTCTGGCTGTTGTTGCAAACTGGTTTCTTTAAATTCCCTTTGAGCCGAGCGTGGTGGCGCACACTTGTAATCCCAGTACTTTGGGAGATGGAGTCTGGAGGATCCCGGTTCGCGGCCAGCCTCAGCTCTTTCTCTCTCTCTCTCTCTCTCTCTCTCTCCCTGTCTGTCTGTCTGTCTGTCTGTCTGTCTCTCTCTCTCTCTCTCTACTTAGTGAGGCCCTCCACAACTTCGTGAGACCCAGTTTCAAAATAAAGTATAAAAAAATAGGGCCGGGCCGGGGGTGTAGCGCGGAGGTAGAATGCCCCTGGGTTCAACCCCCGGTACCAAAAAAAAAAAATTCCCTTTGAAATTCTGCTTCCTTTCATCAATATCCACCAGCAGGTTCTTATCAATCATGATGGTCCTGTGGATGCCTCTTTATTATAGATCTCTGTTTTTTAAGAACACAAGGCCTGACATGGCTCATCCAAGCTCCCAAACAAAGCACTCGTGTTACTCAATGTCTTAGTGTCTGGATTTAAAGATGAGTCTTTCACAGAGCAGAAAATCATAAATCTATTCCTACTAAAGAGCCTTTCTGATTCTTTTTATTACTGTTATTATTAGTTCCCTATAGAAGGGAATCAAGACAGTGGAAACATTTTTACAAAATGACACTTTATCTCTGTGATTAACTATATAATAAACCATAAAGTCTTTGCCATGGTAATCTCCTCCTTACACCTTATTGCTTTGATAATAAAAGCTTTTTTATGGCAACAGAATAAAGTTTTACAATCCAAGCAGTTTAGATAAAAGAAGATGTGGTTTGGGGGAGGATAAAGGGCATGCCTAAAACATGTGAGGTCAGCATGGGTTTTATGTGCGCTCTGTTTATGTACAACATGTGCGAGGCCTCTTAAGTATAAACCAATTAAAGCATTCTATATTTGTGTCAAGCTGGGAGGATCACTGTTGAAAAGCAAAAACATTCAGTACTTAGAATTTCAGATTAGTGGGGAAAGCACACATTTCAACAATTAAACCACCCAGATTTGCAAACAGAATCATCAACTACCTGTTTTGATTCCAAGCCAAACCCTGTGTGTTTGGTGAATATCATTATACTTTTATTTATAAGCTTATGTCTTAAGTAATTAGATTCTGTCCATGACCAAAATCATACATATATTTGAATAAACATGATTTATATGCAAGCACCACAGTGTACCAGTTAAGAAGTTTCATCATCGTTACGACATAGAATAATGAATATGTTGTCTTCCCTTACATTCATCACTGTCAGCAATTTTTGTTGGGCAACCCATAAGAGCCTAAGGTCATAAAGTTGAACAGGAGATTTTAAAACTCAGGGCTTTCTGAGAAAGTGATGATTGAGCAAAGACTTGGAGGAAGAGTTAATCAGATGAAGAAATGAGGTTGAGGAGGAGTGCTGTCTTTGAGACAGAGGGAAGGGTATGTGCCAAGGCTCGGTGGCAAGGAGACTGCAGGGCTCGTACCTCCTGGGGTGTCACGAAGGTTAGATGAGATCATTCCAGTAAGACACTGGTGCTTTACCAATGTGCCTAGACTGCAGGCAGCATTCAGAAAGTGCTGGTGACAATTGGCTCTCATTTGGGGGCAACCGAGGACTGATACCAAACAGGAGTACCTCGAAAGCAAGTGTGTGACCTTCCTGCTGCCTGTCAGAACGTGGCTGATAACACTGCCTGTGATTCTTCTGTGACTCATCAACTGTTATGTCATTACTCTTTGGGGGGCCTCCCTCCTCCATCCACATCTGATAACTCCACACCAGGGTTCTGCCAAACACCCTGGTCCTTACACAGCCTGAGAGTTGTTTTCATCAAGCAGCACTTCAGCGGGTATCTCTGTCCTGGGACCTCTGAGGAGCCCCAGTAGCACTGGTGCTGATGAAGTTATTCACGAAACTGGGTGTGATACTGGGCTTTGTGAGCCCTGGGAAGATTTAGAAATGCTCTTTCCTCTTTGACTGTCCTTTAGTCTGGGGCTCGGCTTGATGTGATGTTGGCTCCTCACTGTCTGGCAGCCTGCAGAAGGACAGGCTGGCCTGTACTGCTTCATCTGCCACATCTACTTCCCACACTTATTTTTCCCTTCCACAAGCCTCGAACCCTTGAAAGCAAAACCCAAGGAACCCTCGGGTTCTATGCGATGAAATTCTTGGGGGGAGGATCGGGTTTTTTTGCCTCAGGCTGGCCCCTGATCTTGGGTTGCTTCAGTTCAGCAGAGCAGGGTCCTGATTCAGCAGAGATCTGTGGCTGACCTTTATACACATGAGTTTTGAAAGCATTGCTTGAATTACTAAGACAGCTGAGGACGATCTTCCTCTGTTGAAATACCTAGAGGCATACACACGTTTGATGCCAACTTCACAGGTTTTTTTCATGTCCCCAAGTGTGTGCATTAAGCAGATTAACAGTTTATTGTGTAAACCTTCATCCCTCCTGTTGCTAGCCCAGAAGGTCTGAATTAACCATTGTATCAATATCTGGCTTTGTTTAATATGTATGCAAAATTTAGACCTGGGGATATGTATTATACCCCAAATGTCCATTTTATGAACTCTCTGGCCACAAAATTATTTAAACAAATTTAATCAACAAAAACTTTTCTAAACTAAAATGAAAGTACCCTCTCCAAGAAGGTTGTAAAACAACAACAAAACACACTTGCTTCTATTATGGCTGTATTTGTGAACTCTACAGAGAAGTTAAGTGTACCTTATAAGCACAAGAGAACAAATCCTATTGACTCAGCCCATCATCCCATATAGTTGCCAAATATATGCTGATTTGTGTATGGACAGACTTTGGAAAGAACTATAAGAAACTTGTAACATTGGAGACCTCCAAGGAAGGGAACCAAGTAGACTTGAACAGAGGTGAGATAAAGACTAACCTCTCACCATTCCATTCAGTATCATGCATTTTCTATATTTAAACACATTGACATCATACCTATGTAATGTCAATAAATAAGGCACAGGTGTCCTAATATACTGGTTACACAAAAGTGATCATATCCTGTGACCTTAAGCCATGTGCGTCATGGGCATGCTGATGCTATCTACGGTTGATGGACGAGGCTCAGAGCCCAGGCCATTCACTGCACACACCAGTTATTTCCACTAGAAGTTCCGGGTTGGAAAGAGCTGAGCTCCTCGGCACACAGTTGTCACTCTCCCAGCCTTTAGGTTACATCATCTGGTTGAGGAACCCCACGCTGTATCTATATAGCCCAGAAACCACTTCTTACCCTGACAAATATAGCAAAAATCTTAGGAAGGAATAAATTTTCAACATGTTAACTTTGAAAAGTACATCTAATGGAGGGACACAAAGTACATCAAGTGGAACAATCTGAGTAGTAATAAGGAAGATAACTGTACTGTATTGAAGCACATCATATAGGAGTTTATAATTGAACTACACAAACAAGCCAAAAATCCCATTGGTCTTATTTGGAGGATCTTATGGAACTAATTATTATTTTTGAAAACTGATAAATAAAAGGAGAGTATCAAACGATTATCCCATAACCAAATAGCTGGTAAAGAAGAGTTTCTCTTTATAGAAGGATTTCAGTAAGTAAATGAAGGAATGATAAAACTTGAATATTGCCATTTTGCAAACCCTGTTGATCTAGGCAATGACCATCAGTGGACACTAATATCATAAAAAAGAGATGTCCTTTGTATTGTGATCAATTCATGAGGAGGTATAAACCTTAATGAGACTCAGATTTGGTATTTTTTTTCAGGAGGAATACTTTTTGTTGTGTAATCCCATCAGCACACACAGAAAGACGACACTCTTACAAAGTATTCTATCTGAAAAAGATCAAACCTAAATCTAGTCAAATTTCTATATCTCACAGAAAATGTATAGGAAATACAAAAAGAATAGGTTAAATAATACCATAGAGATGTGATTAGCAAAATTTAGACCTTGGTTAACTCTTCCAGACAAACCTGATTTTCTTGAATAAATTGCAAAAGTGATGAGAAAACAGATGAAAGGGTTCCTATAGATTAAAACACACTTCAGAGAAAACCAATTGCAATGAACAGGTTTTATTTAGATCCTAGTTTAAACAAACTGTTAAAAAAAAACCCATGGGACAATTGGGGAAATTTGAATATTGAGTAGACATTTTCCAACATTAAATTATTGTTAATATTTTAGGTTATATAGTAACACTGTGGTTGTGGTCCCCCAAAGTCCTTGTGTGTGTATATATATATAAAACATATATATAACTTTGCATTCGAGATGAAAATAAAAAGAGCATCTGACATATATACTTATATAGACATAAAAATCTGTGAAGGAATATAGAAGGAATTTGTAATGAGTTGTTGCTTTGGGGAGGGGAACTAGGGGATTAGGGACTGGGATGAGAGAGAAACAAACTTGGACAGATAATTACTTTATGCAGGTAATAGCTTCTCAAAGGACTAATGAAGAAATAAATGCAATATAATGGAAAGAAGCTCATTAGAACCTTGACATGCTTATTTGGGAGAATGAGAAAGATGTAGACTCATATTGTAGAGCATATTTGTCAAAGTGTGGTCCCAGGACTGTGTGCATCAGAATGGCCCATCTCATTCCCTTGCAGCCAGAGCCTCAGTGAATGGAGCACAGAGACATTTGGGAACTATGATCCTTGATGATCAAGTGGCAGTTTTTCAAATACTTATTATATTGTTTTGGAACTTTGGAATGTATAGGGCAAAAATATACCCAAATTTAAATTCACAGCGGCACAATTCTGAAAGTCTGAAAGACTTTTTTTTTAGATGTGTTGACAATGATTTAATCAGCAGATGTCACTGTGTAATCCTTGGGAGCATCCCTTCCATGTTGCCTCAGTTTTGGAGAGACAGAGAGTGCTGCTGGCATTGTAGCATAGAAATATTTATGGTAATTTTGTATTTTGTTTAATGAAAATCATTTTTCTTTTACTTCCAGTGCTTATTAAAAGTTTATCTGTGATTAAGCATTCTTTGATCTTGTTTTTGTTTTTCCCTAGCATCATTGACAAAGAAGTTTCATTAATGGCAGAAATGGATAAAGTTAAAGAAGAAGCCAGTAAGTAGATATACGGTTGTTTGATCGGGTGCCTCCTAACCAAAAGCACTCTCAGATTGACAGTGGTATCAGGGTCTGAGAAGGCTCCTAAAATTCACACTGAAATCCTGGCCTATGAGCTCTGTAACCTCCAGCAAGCCACTTATCCCCTGGAGACCTCAAAAGGACAGAGCCGTAGCAGCCCCCTCATAGTGTGAGTGCATGGCAGAATACTCAGTAAATAATAGGTGTCTGCTGAGTGTTTTAAAGTTTAAGGAGACTTCCATGCACGTGAAGAACTTATACTTAATTGGGTTAGGATGATAGTGAATTTAGTATTAAATTTTAAGATATCCATTTTTAAGACTTTACAACTTATTCATCTTGCTATATTATTTATAGAGTCATTTTCACTTGTTCCTTTTTAGGTTCAATTAACTCAAGTTTATCAAATTAAATTCTCCTCAACATTTTAAATTATATATAATTTAATATATTTATATATTATATATTTTATAAATATATATTGCATATATATATATTTCATATGTCTGACTTTTTTCAAGCACTTCAAGTGTCTACCAAGACAAACTCACAAACCTAACAAGCAAACTATCCCTAAGCTTTTAAGCAACTTGTATAAGATTAATAATTCAAATTTAGAGATGTACTAAATGAAGTTTTCCTAAAACACTCTAATTCTGTTTGCAAATTTCATCAAATATGCTGACACCTGCCAACTTAAAACCACAAAAGAAAATCAATTCCATATTTTAAATTGAAATCACAAGTTAGATTGCCTAATGTACCAAATTCTCTATTTAAATGATGAACATACTCAAATTATCTTGATTGTTGCAAAACTTGTCCTAAATTTAACACAAAATTTTACATTCTAAGTGTGATTTGTTTTATTTTCTCTTTGCTTATGTTTAAACCTTTCCACAGTGGTAAAGTTCCTCACTGAGCAACAGAGTGAGTTTACTGTCCTACACTGGCTGAGGTTCATGGGGTGGGAATTTCAATGGAGATAAGATTACTCAGTTAAGATTCAACATCAAGCTGAGCCCTCTCTTCTTGAATCCAGTCTGCTATGTTAATGGAACCCCTAAAACTGTATTTTTCAGCCGGGATTTAGTTTTAAAGTTCTTGTTTCCTAAGCATTTAAAATTCTTCATCCTTATCCAAATTTTAGCTTATGAATTGAGTAAATAGCAGTCTGCACCCCAACCAGGTTTCATACAAATCCCTTTTCCTTTGACTTCAATGTCTTTTGTTGATCATGGTGGTGCACACCTGTAATCCCAGTACTTGGGAGGCTGAGTCAGGAGGATCTCAGATTCGAGGACAGCCTCAGCAAGTAGTGAGACTCTCATCAACCAAATGAGACCCTGTTTCAAAATCTAAAAAAAAAAAGGCTGGAGGTGTAGATTGGAGATAGAATGCTCCTGGGCTCAATCCCCAGTACCACCAAAAAAAAAAAAGAACAAAAGATCAGAACAGATTCTTTTTTCTTTTTATATTTTTCTTTTCTAGCCCTTGCCATAATTCAATTGTCACTTTATGGAAAACATCTATCATTATTTTTGTTTCGTAATTTTCTAAATAATTTTTAACAACATTGTAGATCTAAAATACAGCAAGTTTTAGTAAATGAAACTAATATGATCCAGAGTGAAGCTGTGGGATATTTAGGTAGTTACAAAATCCCTCTGATTGTGAAATTATTTTAATCCTTATGAAAATTTTTTATGTCTTGAATAAAAGTGGATTATACACATGACCTGGAATTTTCTGTTTCTTAGGTATAGCTTGTTTCAGTTTCATATCCTAATGATAAAAATGCTAACAACACAGACACAGATGATTCTCTAGAAACATAGAAAGTGACTAGCAATCACTTTCTCAGAGGTTCACAAAAGACCTCAGGGTTCACATACTCATTCTTCCTTCTGGGGACAATCATGTTAGACACCAAGACCTGTGGAATTGGAAGCATCCCTGGGGAGCATCCCCATTTTTAAAACTCCTTCAATCAATGAGCATTTACTGTGTGCCTCCTTGCATGCTGAGCACTCTTAGAGAGCAGGAAAAACAACAAACAGATAGATGTGGGGCTTGCACTCACTGAGCAGCTAGCTGAAGCTTCTGGATTAGTTGGCAGGGTTCACCTAACTTCAGTAATGGTTCAGCAGAGCTTGGTTTTAGAACTTCCGGGAACTCTGAACAAGCCAGTTTGAGGAAGAAAAAAAACTAATCCAAACCAACCTGCACTCAATTACTGGCTGTGTGACCTTGAGCCATTTTGTTAACTTCTTAAAGTCTGGGGCTCCTTATCAGCATAGAGGGAGTAAGAATAGTATCTATCTCAAATAGTTATTATAAAGATAAAATGAGAAAATACATGCCAGACACTTAGCACAGTGTATGAGACAGTATGTGTGTAAAAAGGCAAAAGTTCTTATTAATACATGGGTTAGTCCAGTGCCTCATACTAGAGTCACATATGGAGGTCTGAGGGATTATGCTGCACTCTTCAGGTGACATGCCTATGTCAACCTTATGTCTTCTCCACAGGTAGAAGGAACCATTGAATCAAATACCCCCACTGAATTGGGTACAAAACTTTCTTTACAGCCACCATCTTGAACTTACTTATCTATGGTCTCATGAGTATGTTTCACATTTTCTATTTCCTGTACCTAGTATAAACCATGTTTCCTCAATTATAACATTAGCTCCTATATCCCTCGTGGCACCTAACACAATGCTGAAAAGACTGCCAGTTCCTCACAAATATGTGTTAAGTGAAGTATTACAATCAACTTAGTGGGATCCAATATTAATGAACACTAACTAGTATGATTGCAAAAAAGGAAGTATAAAAAAGGAAATATATTCTAAATGAATATATCTGACTTTTTTAATAATATTTATAATTAGCATTTTGACTATACTAACTATGTTAAACATTTCACAAATGTTATTCCATTTAGTTTCACAGTAACCCCACAGGGTGAGTACAATTATTAAATTTTACAGTTGAAAAAACTAAGCATGTTGTAGTGCTAGGGGTCTCAAACTTCATCTGCCCACCCAGGGAGCTGGAGGCCCACACAGGCATGTTCTTGGAGTGTAAAGTTTACTAGAGACATGGAGAGAAAACATTATTTTGTATTAATAGAGACACAGACGTATTATGAAGCAAAATACCAAATTCACAAGAATTTTTAAGGAATGAAAAGGATTTCAAATAATCTTTGTGCTTGAAAAGTCACTTCTGCTCTGATACTTGGGCCCCCAGGATTTGGGGCACACACCTGCTGACAAGTATTATTGGAGAAGCCTTAAGATTTTCCATGGTTCAAGTAATATGAGCCAAGCTTCCGATGTGTTCCAGCAACTTGAAGGAATTTATAAATCCTATTGAGAATATGGATTTCAGCATACCATTTACTGTTTATAAAAGTGCATAAATAATATTAAGTCCTATATGCAGCAAAAACCTAAGCTGTATAGAACTGTCTCCCTCTACAGATTTCTGAAAGGATGGTGCTTTCAAAACATACTTATTATTCTATTTTAAATTACAGGATCAATGCATCTTAAGATCTGATCTGTTTTTGCTTTTGCTTTTTGTTTCTGTGATTGATGTGTTTGAGGTGAAAATGTTTGCCCCTAAAGAATATTGGCTTTAGATCTCAACTTTTAAGGCTTTTTTCATAATGAAAGGCTTTGAAATGTTAATGAAACTATATGTAAAACGCATCCCAACACTTGCTGATGCAAAGTATTCATTTTCATGCACATTTGCATGAGTTTCAACTCAGAATTTATTGGTGATCTTGCACCTGCATTCCCATTTTAGGGCCCATTTGTATCTATTTCTACAAAATCTTCTGCTTAGTGTGAATGCCCAAGTTCTACATAATCAAAAAGAACAATGACCCCTAATTGTCCCCAGTCCCACAAATGATCCATTAAGAAAAGTCAGATCTGCTTAGCTGTGCAGTCACTGAGGGTCTGCTGACCCCTTTACTAACTGCTTGTCAAGTCTGGGTCTTCAGAATTTATTTTTACTTTGCAAGATGAAAGTATGTCATTTTTACTCGAGAATCATTTCCTCATGCTACAGACTTAGCCCCATCCATATGTGGAATTATAATGGCAGGCAAACAACCAATCAAAGGGATGGCTCTAGACGTTCTTAGGTGTTCCCTGGAGACAGGAACTTCAATCCTTCTTTAATGGATTCATTCACTGAAGCCTTCATTCAGCAAGCATATTGGGTACTGCCTGTGTACCAGACACTAGGTACCAAGGACACAAAGAACTACATGATTCAGTCTGTGTTGTGAGTGACTGAAGATGTTTCTAGGCAGGTAACATTAATGTACAGAGTGGGACAGGTGAGCATGATGGCACACTGGTGTCCTGCTCCATCTAAAAAGGGCACTGGCTCCTCAGCTTTAGCCAGCTGATGCTGTGCAGGAATGCTAGCAAACTGTGGCCAATAATTCCAGTATTTTAAGAGACACCAGAAATTGACCTTTCAAATGGAATTTCCTAATTGTTAAATGTGAGCACTTAATTCGTAAAAGTAATATGTGGGCCAAACAAAACATATGTACTCTGGCCAAAAATGATAGTGGACCATCTTTTCGTTACCTCTGGTCCAACTGGATAATCTGAGACATCATTCAGCAATATAGTATCTACATTCAGATGAAAATTCCTTTCTTTCCCATCATCCAGAAAATTTTTTCACTAGCTCTTCTGCATTCTGAAAGACCATTAGGCATAAATCAATCTTCCCAGCCACTTGGTGTCATAAGTGGGAGGTAGGGGGAGCACTGGGCAAATAACCAAAGCATAATTAGTGTCGTTTGGCTGATGATTAGGCTTTATGAGTTATAGATTAATTATTTTATTGACTTTTCAACATTGATATTAGCATAGGAAGATAGTGTCTGTCTTTCTGTTGGAATAATAGTTTATGCTTTGCAAGTAATCTTAGCTCTTGATTGATCTGTACTTCTTTTCAGATTTTCGAGATGACTTTGACATTTTATATATTAAGAACTCTCAAAATCAGAAATCATATTGATTGGCTCTCTGTGTGCACTGGAAATATGGTCTAATGAAGCAGTTGATCCTTTTTCAACCAAGAATGGATTATGAGTTCAACATGCATGTCATCTTGCATGGGCATGTTAGACCCAGAAATGTTTGTCCTAAAGAAATGAAAGCAGCCGCACATGGTGGCACATGACTGTAATCTCAGTACTTGGGAGGCCAAGACAGGAGGATGGCAGGTTCAAGGCTAGCCTCAGCAACTTAGTGAGACTCTCAACAGTTTAGTGAAACTCTGTTTCAAAATAAAAACTAAAATAGGGCTGGGGGTGTAGCTCAGAGGTAGAATGCCCCTGGGTTCAATCTCCAGTACTGAGAGGAGGGGGGAGGCAACTCCTATGTGATTAATTAGAAAGCTACAAGTCTATCTATTGAAAGATCAAACTTCATATTTATATCTCACCCTATGTGTTTGTATTCATTATTTCCGTGCTCCATAATCTTTTGGGAAATGTATATGTACAAGTTAACCTGTGGGCCACTACATCTATTTGAACCTTTAGTTCATCTGACAGAAAAGGAGAAATGTGGTGCCAGAGGACTCCTCAGCATCTTCCCTACATGTGCAGATGTTAAAGAGTGCACACAAATCCAGTTCAAGCCAGCTTGACTCACCCTTGAAATTTTTCCACTGGGGACACTTAGAACAAAGACATAAGACATTCTGTCTGGAACTTCTCTCTGTTTGCAAAATGGAAATATATCTGCAGAGCATCAAAAGCAGAGGCATTTTTCAGCTCACAAAAAGCTAATAAAGTAAAACTTTTATGTCATGTTCCAATAACACAGCTAGTTGCCCTAAGTGAGCATGTATTAAAATTTAGGTCTGATGCTGCTAGAATTTAATGATACAGCGCATACGGAAGAATAGGTTTCGCTTAGTGGACTTTCTATCTTTGCAGTATCATTCTGCTAGGATTTTAATACTTGTCATTTTTTCAGAGATAATTGTTCTGAGTAACTCACACATTGAAAGGTTAAAATTAAGCAAACAAAATCAGATGCCAGTGAAGAAGAAGAGTGTGTGGTGGATCAGAAAGGACCATGTTTGTTTTGGGGACTGGTGGACAAGGACAGAAGGGAATGGGATGTTGGTAACGGGTACCAAGGGCGAACCCATCTTGGTGACCAACTCAGAAAAGATAGTCACAGTCCAACAATGCGATCTTTCTGTAGAAGAATTGATTCCAAGAAGTTTAATTTGTTTAAATCTCTGGCCCTAATGTATAATTCCTTCTTATTTGGCAGTGGAAATCCTGACTGCTCGTCAGAAGAAAGCAGAAGAACTAAAGAGACTTACTGACCTAGCCAGTCAGATGGCAGAGATGCAGCTGGCCGAACTCAGGGCAGAAATTAAGGTCAGTTCTGAAATGTCCCCGCCTGAACCCTGAACCCTGAGCTAGAGGTCTGATTCCTATTTTGTTTGTTTTGCAAGAACAGATTCTGCTCTCTGAAAGTCTCATGCTGTACACCCAGCTCTCTTTCACAGGGTTGAAATGCAGAATACAGAAGGGTGAAGAATCCCTTAATCTCTGTATTTAAGTATAATATGGCTTGAAGGGATATATTAGTACAAAAGAGAGGTACAAGCTATTTTCTTAGTCAGTAGGGACTGGCCCAAATAAAGTGTACTCAACCATGAATTATAGCTGGAATCTGGAAGAATATTGAGTGTAGGTCACCAAAGCAGAGAGGGGTCTGAAGTTTTGGGTCTACAACGGGGCAGAAGCTGGGGTGGCTCGGGTAGTGTTGTGGGCAGTAATTCCCAGACTTAGTTTTCTGGGCACCATGGGTATGAGTGACCTCCACATGTCATTAGCCCTTGAGCTATCCTCAAGGTAGATTCAGATCCCTAGGAGAAAGGCCCTCCACTTGGATCACACCCATCATTTGGCCATGAAAGAGTGTGACACATTCCTTGATTTACAGACCCACCAAGACTGTGAATCTTCTAAACAGCACTGGGGTACAGTTTCCCGAAGGGGAAATGGATGTCAGGGAGGCAAGAACAGGTATTTACAACAAAGTAAAAAGATGAGGTTTATAAATTTCTCTTCTCTTTCACCCAATATACTAAACCCACACACACATGTACACGCGCATGCACACACACAACACACACACACACACCCCAGCTTCTTACCCATTTCTGGGAAACCAGGGTAGTTTCAAGACAGTTGCTGCTAGCTTTAGAAGAGTGTCTGCTTATCAGGGTGTAAAACTGGTGGGGAATGGCAGAAAGTGGCAAGTCCCTTTTTGGCCCCTTCGTCCTGGTTAGACATGAAAGGGGCTCAGGGGGAAGGAGGCGGGTGCCAAGAGCTGTGGAGGGGCTTCTTTCTCATCTCTGTCCTGGCCTTGGTTGCCTCCCACCCAGCCCATTGTGATCCTCTTCTCGCTAGTCTCTCTGCCCACACTGTCTCCCCACAGCCTGTCTTCCACCCTAAGTCCAGAGTGCAGATCTGGGCTCCTCCAGTATTATCCCTCTGTATGATTCAAAACTTACAACTGGACTCTAATATATATTCCAACTTCCGACTCCCCCTATGAAAATCCCAGCTTGTTAGAATATCAAGTGAGGAATATGAAATTTGCAGCTTCTGGTCTATTGAAATCAACTCCAAGTTTCATTTCTGCCTATCAAAATCCCACTCATCATAAAATGGTTAGTAGCACAGGCCTTGAAGTGAAACAGTTCAGTTCCAAAATCTACTTCTGTGGCCTTGGATAAATTACATATTGCCTTAGAGTCTTAGAATCTCAATTCCCCCATCTGTGAAATAAAGATAATAATAGTACTGACTTCATAATAATGTGATCAGATGAAAATGATATTATCTGTTAAGGATTTGGTCAGTGTCTGGTAAGTGTTCAATATTTTTTTAATGTTCCAGCTCAAATGTTCCCTCTTACATAACTCTTTCCCCATTCCCTCAGTAGGAGACAGATTCTTCTTTTTATATTCCTAAAGCACTAGCCACATTCTACCTTGTATTTAAATGCATCTCTTTCCCTTGCCATGAGGTAAACTCCCTGCTAAACTCAAGGAGGGACTGAGTCATAGTTATTTCTATATTTCTCACTCTGTCATTTACACATAGATCTTTTAAGTTGAATTTTAAATGAATTGAAAAATAATCTCTTTCACTTCCTATAACAGCACTTGAAATTCCACCATTGAAGGTAATGCTTTCTAGATACTGAAGGCTTTTTGGATTTCCTGGTTCACTATTAAAATAGAACTGGGTGTCTAGGAAGGGTGACATGTTTTCTCCTGGCAGTTAATACTTTAGCAGGCCCTTGGCCAAGCTAGGAAGCACCCCCAAGAATCAGCTCAAAATATTGCTCTGGCGAGGAATGCTAAAAGGTTAAATTGATGAGTCCAGAAATCCCTTTTGCATGCATTCGTTTTGTCTAAACCTAGGCAGGGGAAAGACAAGAGCCTTATCTATTCCCAGAATAAGAAGGCGATCATGATCAGGTAGGACAGAACCAAGACTGACTTAACGGAGGCTCGTGGTGACAGAGTTGGAGATCCCAACAGGTCAGCACCCTCAGCGGGCACAGAAAGAGCAGTGAGTGGATCTGCAGGTGTCACAGTCACTCCGGTGATTATGCAGCTCCCCCTTTACTTCTCATTCCTCCAGCACTTTGTCAGCGAGCGTAAATATGATGAAGAGCTCGGGAAGGCTGCCCGATTCTCCTGTGACATCGAACAGCTGAAGGCCCAAATCATGCTCTGCGGAGAAAGTGAGTTTTGCATACTTGCTAAATAATTCCGTGTGAGTGAGCTTGGTGCTATTTGGAATTGATATCAGAAATGTCAGGAGTGCGGTCCCCCAGGAGGGCTAAAGTGAGGTCTAAAGAGATTTAACGATCTAAGGTCATGACACAAGTCACTAGAAATGTCAAGATTTGAACTTAGACTCTTCAAATGCCACTGCCCATCAGTAAATCCCCAGGATTTATTAAGAGGGACAGAACAGGTCAGCTGGTTTATACCTTTTGCAAACTTTTCCTGAGTGCAGCTGTGATTGCAAACAGCCCCAGTTCTACGCAGACTGTTGCATGGGGAGTGTGTCTTCCTCATCTGTCTGGGAACAATCAGCTATTGTTGTGCAGAGCCCAGCTGTCGCGTGTGCTGCTCTCCAGTGCCCTGGGCTCCCGCCCTGCCCTGGGATCTGTGCTGAGTGAAGCCTGCAGATAATGAAAGACTTCGCTTCAGCCATTAGCTTTAGTCTTGTTTCCTATTAAGCTTTAATTAGAGCAGTGAATGTTCAACAAAATTGGCTGCTACTTTTTCCCTCTACTCCAGCCCACCCACTAGGGGAGATGGAGATGAGCTCTAACATGGCTTCCAGGACAGCACAACAAGGAAAGAAGGATGAGTGAGAGACAGAGACAATCCACAGCCTTATCATCAGCCGAAAAATTGAGATTTGGCTGCACTTTTTTTTCTTCAAAGAGGAAATTGAAGCCGGGCATGATGGCGCACACTTGTAATCCCAGTACTTTGGGAGGCGGAGACCGGAGGATCCGGGTTCGCGGCCAGCCTCAGCTCTCTCTCTCTCTTTCTCTCTCCCTGTCTCTCTCTCTCTCTCTCTCTCTACCTAGTGAGGCTCTCCACAACTTCGTGAGACCCGGTTTCAAAATAAAGTATAAAAAAATAGGGCCGGGGGTGTAGCGCGGAGGTAGAACGCCCCTGGGTTTAACCCCCAGTACCGCAAAAAAAAAAAAAGAGGAAATTGCTTTTTTCCTCTCTAAGTACAGGAACCAGAAGCTTGATCTAAAAATTACCAAACTATAGTAAATAGAACATGACATTACTTTGATGTATCCTTTATATTTTTATGCATATATAATCTATGTATTGTAGTGAACTATCCTACACTACATATATATGTAATAAACTTTACTTTTACTGCTTCACATAGATGGTAGAAATTTTTCCATATCAATATATTTACCTGATCATTTATTTAAATATAACTGACTTAACCAGTCCTCTGTGGCATTTTTTTTATTCATTTATTGGTGCATTGTAATTTTACATTTTGATACACATCAGGAAAGCAGCATCATAATGCACACATTGCTCATGCATTTAAGTTGCGTTGTTTTCCACCATTAAAACTTCAAGGCTATGGGACACCCTTGTTCACACATCTTTGGCAGTTACCTGATTTTCTTATTACACTTCTTTTAAATTAGTTTTTCCTTGTTTGCTTCCTCCCTTATGAAAGAATCTACCCATGTGCCATTCTCCAGCTGCAGCTTTTGCCACATCTCTGAAAAAGCAAACAGTCTAGTTCATGGTTGGAAATTTAACGGCCCATCCTAGTTTCCACTTCAGCCAGACAATGAGCAAAACACTGAGGCTGAGTGACTGTCACCGACCTCAGGTGGCACCACGGGGAAGTGCTGGTTCACCTGCTTTCCTCCAAGTGCCACCTAGTGGGAGAAACCGGCCTTTACCAAATTACCAATGCCCATATGAAAGATGAGACAATAATCCTCACCAGGCTGTTTCGTTGGCTTTGTTGACAGCACACTGAGAGCCCACAGCTATTGAACCAGAAGTAGTGGTCCTTGAGTTGCAGGAGATAGTGACCCCACACAACTGAATCTGGTGAGGCCAAGAGCTGCCGGAAATCCCCTAGTCATGTTTAGACAGCCCCAAATCGCTGTCACACCTTACCTGTAAAACGAAGGGACTGGCGATATGCCCCTGTCCTTTCCATTTCTAATGTTCTGTGATCCTTACTAGTCACTCCTAATCCTCTCACAGAACTGTGGGATTAAGTCTGATCCTACAAAGGTAGCAGAGAAAATTGCTTTTAAAAATTGGTGACAATTTTAAGATTCAGAGGCAGGTCTTGCTGTCCAGTCCGGCCGTCAAATCCTGGTGAGCCGTGAGAGGGAAGTCGTGGCTTTATCCTTGAATTGATTCCCTCTGGCCCCGACTCAGCATAATCACATAGAAATCATCCTGTCAGAAACCACCACTTTCAAAACCAGCGGGAATGGCAATAATAAACGTTGCACAGACCTGCCTGAGCCCTGCTGGGGGTCCGCCTCATCAGCCTGTCTTGCCCGTGGCATCGGAAATGGTGCAGATCTGCAACAGGGCTGCAGAAAATGGGACTGAGAAAGGGCTGGATAATGCAGCTCTAATGGGGTATAAAAGATGTGTTAGGGGCTGGCAAGGTCTGGCCCTATGGCCAAGGGATATGCATGATCCAGAGTGACAACATTTCTAACACCTAATATCCCCCTGTCCCTATGCTCTCAGAATATCATGGCTCTGACAGCCAAGTGTCTGTGCACCTCTCCATCTTTCCGTGTGTCTGCAAGACTGACTGGTCCCGGGATCTGATAAGGGCAGCAAGAATGGGTTTGGTGATGGAGAGTCTATAAGGCAGGATGCGTTTACCTGCAGAGCCACAGAGGGAACCTCGAGGTTTCATTGTTTCTTTTCCCTTGGTGGTTCTTGACCTAAAGAATAATATTTAAGTTACTCAGATATGTCTTATTTCCTACAAATGCTTCCCAACCTGGATGATTGTGCTATAATCGATTGTCCAGTGATTCTCACAGGAGAAATTGGGTGGTCTCTAAGCACCAAGGTGTCCTTTCAAATGACATCTCTCAAAATCAGAAACTTCTCTTAGTGTTTGTGCGGGGCTCCTGCCAGTTTCTTCGTCTCCTAGTGCTTCCTGAGGGTTACTGAGGTAGCAGTGTTCCTGCACAGCCCCTAACACCGAGCCCCTTCTTGTTGCAGTCACACATCCAAAGAACAACTATTCCTCAAGAACTCCCTGCAGCTCCCTGCTGCCTCTGCTGAATGCTCACGCAGCATCCTCCGGGAAGCAGAGTAACTTTCCCCGGAAATCGTCCAGTCACAACAAGCCCTCTGAAGGCAAAGCAGCAAACCCAAAAATGATGAGCAGTCTTCCCAGCACCGCAGACCCTTCTCACCAGGCCATGCCGACTAACAAGCAGGTAAGCCGCTCTGGGGGCCTCATGGCACTGCCTGTGGGGGTCCTGTAGACACTAGTGCCGGGAAAAAGCCACCTGTTTCCAGAGAAAGAAAGCACCACTGCTAGTCACTGAGCTCCCTGGGGCCCTGCCCAGGGTCCCTTCACCCCAGCAGCACCTCCTGGCCTCACAGGACTCCCCAGTCCATCCAGTCCAGGCTCTACCAGTGTGGAGTGTGTGGCCTGCACACGCTCTTGACAGCATGCTCCAGGCCACCTAAATGAGACTGCTCTTCTCACACCCGGCACTGCCACCATCCCCAGGACCCTGTGACCCACCCACGGGTGGAGGGACCCACACAGACAGACTCAGAAACAAGATTCAGAACCCCCACTGGAACTATTCGTGAGAGGAAACCTGGCTTTTGGTGGGGTTTTCTGTTTTATTTTGTTTTACCATAATTTAATTCCCACTAATGTTTAGTTTATCAGTGAAAGGCCAAAGTTAGTGCAAACTTCTCTTCTTCTCTTGGGATTTCAGTAAAGGGACTACATCTGAAATGACACTATTCATTCCTGTCTACCATGACCTAAAAATACAATTTCCAAAGAATAATCTTCCTTCTCTTCAGCTTCTCCACTGTATCTTTGAGAGGTGATTTTTCCCTTATAGTTAGAGAATGAACAAGAAATGGGATTTGATGATACAGGAGTTGGGCATGCTATAAAGATACCTTTTGTGATCTGTAAGAAAGGGACTTTTTTTTAATATTCCAAAGTGATACCCTTTTGGGTCTTGCTGTCTTGGTCTTGTTCCCACTAATGACACTGACATTCATTTCTCTGGTCCTGAATATCTCCATGAACTTTAAAATGTAGCAATTTGACAAAGAGTATTTTTTATTTCCATGATTGAAAGTCATAATTAAGTCTGGTTTTTACTTATAATCTAAATACATCTTCACCATTCTTGTCCTTGGCTCATTATTAATACCATGCTAAAAAAGTCTAAAATTCAGCCTGAGTTTCCTATTCACAATTTCTTTAAAAACAAAGGAATCCAGATTAAATGCTGTTAGATGGACCCTTTTTCAGCTCACTGTTTAAGCATTTTAGTTGATAGCTCATGTATATATCTAAGCCAGAACATTGTAGTCCAAGGCAAGAAGGGCCCTTGTGCTTGAGAATAACCCTTCCTGGACCTCCCCAGCATGCATGGCCCTCCCTGCAGAGTGAGGGGCCAAGGAGACAAAGGAGACATGACCCCCAGAATCTTCACTCTCCTTTCTCTGGTATTTCAGAACCATCATTGCCCTGCCCCTATGGATGTTTCTTTTTTTTTTTTAAGCATACTTTACAGGTTTTATTTGGCCTAGTTGATTGTCTTATGCTTCTCAATCTCTTTCAACATCAGTAATTTTCTTGCAGTTCCATTTATAACACAGTCCACTGCTATGTGAGTTTAAGGACTGTATCAGCTTGACCTCATATGCATGTGGTCATAGTCTTCTGGGGTGTTAAAAACTTACCTGTGGCTTAGAGAGTTGGTTTCCCTAATGTCTCCTGGTGTCATCTGCAGTTCACTAGCATCTGACCCTTATCTCTTTTCTTTTTTGGCAGAATGGGCCTTCTAGCCAAAGACGAAGATTTAATCCACAGTATCATAACAACAGGCTAAATGGCCCTGCCAAATCCCAGGGCAGCGGGAATGAAGCTGATCCGATGGCGAAGGGCACCAACCGACATGAACACAGAAGACAGCCGCACAATGGCTTCCGTCCCAAAAACAAAGGTGGCGCCAAAAATCAAGAGGCCCCCTTGGGGACAAAGACCCCCGAGGCCCCAGCCCATTCTGAAAAGCCCCGGCGAAGGCAGCACGTTTCAGACAACTCAGAGGCCAGGCCTTTCCGGGGTAACGTCGGTAGGGTTTCACAGTGCAATCTCTGTCCCACGAGAATAGAAGTTTCCACAGATGCCGCGGTCCTCTCAGTCCCGGCTGTGACATTGGTGGCCTGAGCTAGGAGAGAAAAGAGCAGTTTTCACTCAGTTTTGGTTCCCTGCCCGAGGTGCTGACCCAATTCGCTGCCAAAAGAGAGTCAATCAGAATATACAAACCCTGTATGGTGGTGTGATCCTCTCTTAATCATTTTTACTAATTCCAATGCTCAGCTCTAGCTTGCTTCATAACTTTCATGGCTTTGCTTGATCTGTCGACGCTTTTTCTCATCAAAACTTTGCAGCATTTTAGCCAGGCAGTATTTACTCATTTGTTAGGAAAATCAAGATGTGGCTGAAGATCAGAGGCTCAGTTAGCAACCTGTGTTGTAGCAGTGATGTCAATCCATTGATTGTCTTTAGAGAGTTAATGTTGAAAAACTTCTTAATGATCAAACAAACATGATCTGCTGAGACACGTGCGCTTTTGTAGAATTTAACATCTGGTGTTTTTCTGAAATATATATATATACATATATTGCTTTATTTGAAACAAATTAAAATATGCTGCATTTGACACCTGGCTTGTTTCTTTTATTAATGCCTGATTATTGAACATTTTCTGTAGTACTTTAGAGAAAACATTAGAGACTAGAGGTTTCAGTGCAAAACTCTGTACAGTGCTGTTTCTTTTGGAACAAGTACCCTTTCAGAAAAAAAATACTCCTTTAGTTACATTAGAGATATATGGATACGCACCCCAATCATCCTCGACACCATGTGACAGTTGGAGACCTTGGTTTCAAGTAACATAACACTCAGTTCGGGCTAGCTTAAACAATAAAGAGAATTTATTAGTTCAGTGACTGAAGTCCAGTATTGGGCCATGGGTCCAATTTGGTCAGGTCCCCAGTCCCTTTCTCTTGATGGCCTTAGTCTCCCTTCCTCCTTCGCCTGACATTGTTTACAGAATGGTGCAAATGGCCACCCTCCTAAGAGTCAAGTGTGTCCCCCACACTGTCCAAAAAGGAAAAGCTCACCAGGTAGCGTCTACAAGAAGCAAGTGTCTTTCTCAGAAGTCCCAACAGAGATTTTGCATACCACTGCTTTAGAGGCCCGATTGCCTGTAGACCCATCCATGGGATATACTAATTGGCATAGACTAATCAGAGCCCACCCTTCATGCTGAGATGGGGCCAGCTCCCCAGAAGCACCGGGCCCTACGAAAAAGGGCTACCTCAGGGAGGAAGAATGGATGCTGGGTAGCTCACATTCCAAAAAGCCCAATTCCCCATCTTTGACTGCTGGACTTCCATGGCAGTTACATGTGGCCTACAGATTTGTTGGCTACTTTCAAGTGAAAATGATGCTTTTCAGCTCCACAGTAACATTTTTTCTGGCAACCCAGGTTCACTGGTTCTCTTCCACAGAGCAGCCCCGAGCAGCTGAGCCTGCAAGCCACGCAGGCATCCGTTTCTTCTTTTGCCAAGTACAGGAGGATGTTTGCTTTCTCTGTAACGCTTTCTGAGGTCTCTGGGTGTACCCAGAGATTTAATAGGAATTCAAAATGTTAAGTCACATTCCAGGAAGGAAGGAAGAGTTGTTCATTCAAATAAGAAAGATGAATGCTCAGGACTACAGTCTCTGTTTACCCATCTGAGGCCCTGAGTTTATATATCACAAATCAGAAGGAATTTGCACAATTTTTGTATAGCAAGATTTTTCTCACCACTGAAAAATGTCTGTTTGTATGTGACAGCTTTAAAGATGAGTTAGATAATCCTTGTAACAAGAAAAAAAATGGGCGTGCCAGGTCAAGAACGCAAGGCGTGCCTTGGTCAGAGTTGGGACCCAACCACTCTTCCAGTTACTCTTCAGTTAAGAAAGCTCTAACACATTCCTAAGTACCCAGCAAATACTCCCAGGTCACTGAAAAGAAGCAAAAGAATCCTAAAAAGTTCAGAGCTGATTACATTTTTCCTAGATTTTTACCTTAGACTCTAGACATGTGAGTAGTCCCTAATTTGCATTTTTCCAATATTTTAGTGCCAGTATTAGGCCATTTAAATACTCCATTACATATCTCCATCTATGCTGAAACCATTTGTTTGATCCTAGAGTTCTGGATCATATTCTGCCACTCTTTTAAAATGTTTTAAACTCCTTTTAAAAATCCAAGAACTATGAATGTTCTAATCTCTCTACTTAATGTACAAAAGTCAGAAGAATGGACCCTTCTCTTTTATACCTTTCTCCAGTAGAGTTTAGGACAGTTTAATACCCATGAAGATGGGGTAACTTCAAAACTCACCCACACTGTACCACGTAGGTCTTCCTTTAGGACTCCATCTGTGAAATCGAAGCCTTCCTGTTGAATTTCCAATTCCATTCCAAATGTGCATCTCATTTGAGAATCTCTACATATTACAGCTCTGAGATCCTCTGTGGTCCGGGTGTTTACGGCAATAAGATACAAAAAAATAAACACAAGTCACTACAAAACTCACCCCCAGTGGAGGCTCTGTCATAGTTTGGGGAAGAAACTAGTGACACAACAAATCTAATTGAATGCTTAGTTCATGAGCAGAGCAACTCGGCTGGTCTCAGCGATTCTAATGAAACATTCTTAGAGAAGTGACATCAAGTGAGATTAACAGGAAACGTTACCAGACTAAAAGCAGTTTTTGCTAAAGTAACAGGGGAATTCCGGCTCTCTGAAAGCCTAGATTTGAACCTCAATCTGGATTTAGTCATGAGAAGAGGGGATTGGGGATCTGTATGATCTTTTTCGAAGTCAATTGGAGGGGAGGGGGAAGCTGGTCCACAACTACATAGGGACAAGCCTGAATTCCACTTTACCTTTGACAAATAGCTTCCTCCCTCCTATCCCTTTCTCCCTTTGTACACTGCAGGCACTGTGGCCTGTGTAGAGTGCCCTCGTGTGTCCAGCGATGGTACAAATTTTGTTTCTCAACAGGCATTCTAGTGACAGCATCCATGAACCTTTTTCACCAAATTTGTTTCAGAGACCATACCTAAAATTCAGGAATAGGAGAACCAGGACTCCAAATGGCTCTGGGGAACCCAAAAATGAAGCAAAAGAAAGCCAGGAGCCAGGCATGGTGGCGCACACCTGTAATCCCATTATTTGGGAGGCTGAGACAGGAGGGTCACAGGTTGGAGACCAGCCTCAGCAACTTAGTGAGACAGCAACCT
Organism: Glis glis; assembly: GCA_004027185.1. Classification (NCBI taxonomy): domain Eukaryota; kingdom Metazoa; phylum Chordata; class Mammalia; order Rodentia; family Gliridae; genus Glis; species Glis glis. The sequence goes on from PVJS01003989.1 coordinate 24,271, forward strand.
AGCAAGATCCTGTTTCAAAATGAAAAATAAAAAAGGGTTGGGAGGTGTAGCTCTGGCAAAATGCCTCTGATTTCATTCCCCAGTACAGGAGGGAAGGAAGGAAGAGCCAGTTACTTGCTATCAAATTTCCTAAACAAACTATACAATACAAAAGACACACATAAAAGATAATCCAACTAACTGGCTAATACATTTCTCTAGTATTTTCCTGAAAGTGCTGAGACATCGTAATTGCTCTTAATTTTGTGAGAAAAAAATTATGAAGAGTTGCTAAGTCCTAATATTCTCTTGTTACTTAGCTAAGAATTTGAAGCACCATTGTAATGCTATTCTTTAAAAGTCATTGCAAGGCATTTTCTACATTCTTTTGCTTTTTCTAACAAGCCTTCATAAATCCTAAAAAAGTCTCCTGTCTATTCAGTTCTGAGGAACTAGTTCCCCATCCATGGAGGCAGATCAGCCAGCACTGGTGTTTAATCCCATTGTGGCAGCCCCGCAGGCACAGGCACGCGGGCTGGACCTAGTCATTCTATCTGAGAAATGCACACTGTAGCTCTCATTACACAAGGTTCTTACAAACTTTTCAGGTTAATTTTCAGAAGTCCCTTTATCTGAACTCAAGCTTTGTCCCATAGCTCAGGAGAGCCCCTGGTGCTACCATTAAGTTCAAGTTTCACAGGAGAAATTGCCACACACAGTTTTCATAGAAGAATGAATACATTCTAAAGCAGATTTGTTTATGTGTCTGAGAAAGTCTATCAATTTCTGGAAAAAAGAAAATCAGAACCATGACTGTGACAATGACCAAAGAACTTCTAGAGAAAACAGAACTGTAGAAAGCACTTCTTAACAAAAACGATACTGTTTTAAACTTCAAATGCTTAAATTTGAGTTAGATTTAACTATTCCTAGTCTTCTGAGAGAACACACACTTTCTGTAAGTTCTGTCATTTTGTAACAAGCTAGCAAATAGCTTGCCCCTCTGCCATTACTCTCTGCCAATGCCTGGCACACAGTAAGCTCTCAATAAATTCTGATTGGAAGGAAAGAGAGAGAGAGAGAGTGAGAGAGAGAGAGAGAGAGAGAGGATATAAAGAATAATCAACTCCAACACCTCCAAACAATTCCGAAGCCTAAATGGCTTGTGCAAAATCAGCCGGTAAAACAATTCTAGAGAAGATGGGAAGAAAAAGCAGAGCAGCTAAAATCCTAACTGCTGGAGGCCACCTGCCTAGATTCGAGTCCAGCCTCCACCACCTACTGGCTGTGTAAACTTGGGAAAAGTGCAAACACATCATTACCTTGGCTTCTCCATGGGTAAAATGGGGCTGGTAAGCATATCTACCTCACAGGGTTGTCATTAGGATTAAATAAATTAATATTTACAAAGCACTTGTATGTCTGGCACTTTATATCAGCTCCAGACAGGAGACAGTACCCACAGAGTAATCTGATGGGGAAGCTGTATAAATTTATGTGGGGGAGGTATATAGTAATAACTAGCAACAGAGGATTGGCTACTAAGGGGTAAGAACTCTAGAGCACAGGAGTCACAGATACAGGGAATAGTCACAACTAGAGGCGAGGCAGAGTAGCCAGGGAAGGGCAGGTTTGGTAGAGCCTTCCCTCCTCCTCCCCTGCACCCCAAGGCTGAGATTTTTACCTGGTGCGGTCGAAGCTGGGGCTAGCAAGCAGGAAGCCACCACAGAACCCTAAAGAGCACCTAGTGGCCTCAGAGATGCTGCTAACTCACCGGGAGTCCAGCTGTTGGGGTGCCACTAGATCACTAGGAATCCAGCTGGGTCATCAGCGAGAGTCACCAGGAAGCCATTCAAAGAGGTGCCATAGACTCATTGAACTGGAAAGCAGTGCCTGCTGGGGGAGGCCCCTGGGGTCTCACACACAGAGCACTTCAGGAGCAAGAACATGGGGTACACGCTGAACCAGGAAGAAGAGCCCCTTCATCCTTCAGTGTCCTTCCAGTGACAGACATCATGCCAACGAGCAAAAGAGAAGCGTTTACAGGGTCCAGCCCCAGTATCACAAGCAGGGCAGTGAAGACTGGATTTGGGAGAGAAAAAGGAAACAGTGATAATTAGCATGCCCTTAGAAAGCACTATAAAAGTATTTGGTAACTAGCTACGCAGTATAGAGAAGACGAAGTCCCACCAGCTCATCTCGGGGAGGGCGGAGGGAGTGGCAAGCTCCTACAACAGCAGGCCCAGCCTGGGGCTTAGGGGCCTGGACTCTGGAGGAAGAGTGTGTGGATGTGAATCCTGACTTTGCCTCGTGCTAGCAGATAGGCAGCTTCCTTGATGCCTCTGTGTTTCATTTTCCCTACCTCTCTGTAAAATGGGGTGATATGATACACATACATCATAGGGTTAGAGTATTAAATAAATTAATATATCAAAGCATGAAAGAGTACATCTTAGTTTTCATTAGCTAGTTTCTTGGTCAGAAAAGCAAACAAAATGCTTCCAATATTATACCAAACCCAGAAATGTAATTGGGAGCTAAAAGAATAGATTTTTTCTTTGGTAGGCCTGCAACCTCCGTACCATCCTCCTTCTCACAGGCTCCTGCCTGTGACTGCCCGCTCCAATGTTCTCCTACTCATCCCCAGCCCCTAATTAGGAGAAGGGATTGTTTGCTCAGGTTAAGTCACTGACTAGAATGATGGTTCTGAATGAGGGGAAATTGATCCCCATGGCAGGAGATATTTGGAAATATCTAGAGATACTTTCAATATCGTCATAACTGGGGCAAAGAGGTGCTGGCCAGGGATGCTACTAAACCTCAACAGTGCAGGGTAAAACCATCTAGTCCAAAATGTCAGCAGTGCCTTTGTGGAGCAACCATGATCTAGAGGTGCAATGGTTTGTTTGAATATCTGCCCCAAAAAAGAACATGTCGGAAATTTAATCCCCAATGCAGCAGCCTTTGGCAGCAAGGCCTCATGAGAAGGACTTCATGAGGAGGGCTCCACCCTCGTGAATGGATTAATGCCAATTAGGAAAGGGCTTGGGGCTGTACGTTCAATTGTGCTCTCTCTCACACTCTTGCCCTTCAACCTTCCACCACAGGATGGTGCTGCAAGGCCTTTGCTGGATATGGGCCACAATCCTAGACTTCCCAGCCTCCAGAACTGTACAGAGTATATCTCAGCAGGGCGTGATGGCACACGCCTCTAATCCCAGTACTTGGGAGGCTGAGACAAGAGGATCACGGGTTTGAGGCCAGCCTCAGCAACTTAGCAAGACTCTGTTTCAAAATAAAAAATAGGTCTGAGGCCAGCCGGGCATGGTGGCGCACACTTGGAATCCCAGTACTTTGGGAGGCGGAGACCGGAGGATCCAGGTTCGCGGCCAGCCTCAGCGCTCTCTCTCTGTCTCTCTCTGTCTCTCTCTCTCTCTTCCTGTCTCTCTCTCTCTCTCTTCCTGTCTCTCTCTCTCTCTCTAGTGAGGCCCTCCGCAACTTCGTGAGACCCGGCTTCAAAATAAAGTATAAAAAAATAGGGCCAGGGGTGTAGTGCGGAGATAGAACGCCCCTGGGTTCAATCCCCGGTACCGCAAAAAAAAAAAAAAAAAAAAAGGTCTGAGGATGTAGCCCTGAGTTCAGCCTTCAGTACCAAAAAAAACACCCTTTTTTTAAAGTATATCTCTGTTCTTTATAAGTTACCTAGTCTCGAGTATTCTGTTATAGCAAGACAGACAAGAGATAGGTACAAAGGATTTGGAGAAAAGGAACAGAGAAAAGAGTAGACAAGTGCATGGTGCCTTGATTCCTCCAGCTACACTAGGTTCTTGACTGCTTCAGCCTAGCCTACCATCTTCAGATTGCCTGACCTACCTGGGGTCTAAATGTATATTTTCTGATGTCCTTAAACTATTAGTGTCATCTGTCTACATTCAAACTGAGTTCCCAGGTCTTCCAAACAAAGAAATTAGGGGATGACTTCTCAAAAGAGTTGCTACTAGAGCAGAAATGCCCCAGATTTTAAGAAATCTTGGTAGAAGGAAGCAATATTTGCCTTTTTCCAAATTTAGCAGATATATACCTTTATTTCCATGACATGCTCTCTGTTTTTAAAACCAGTTTCTCTTCTAAGCCCCAGGCCTCCAAATTCATACCTGGGGCTCAGCAGAGATTTATAAAGGTAATGAGGGCTTTGGGGTGGAAGAAGCCAACAAAAAAGTATGAAAAGCAACATTATAAAATGAAAAGCTGTTAAATAAACAAGTAGGGCAGAATTCTGACTGACAGTTACTGTGAAATTCTATTTGTCATAGCTACAGCTTGCATCAGAAACCGCCTAGCTAGCAAATATGAAATGCTTATGGGCTGTCTGAGGCTACACACATGTGAACAAAGGAAAATTTGCTTTTCTGTAACAATGTAAACCATGTGGAGCTCATGGGGCTGGCAGGACTGGAAGTGAAAATGGCCCCTTTGAGGCTGCACCACCAACCAACTTCCATGAACACGCAATTCTGGAAACAGCTGGAAACCGACTTTTTTTTTTTTTATCCTGTTAGCTATATTCATGAGGTTTCTTTTCTCGGCTGTACTACATGCTTGAAATCCTGCACAATAACTGCAGCCCTCAACAAAGAACCACTCATCCACTGTTCACTGACTGGAGAATCAGCAACTTGTTGAGAGTTTCAAGGGAGAGTTTCAAGATGTGGGACAATGACAGTATGTTCCATAACTTAAAAGTTCCTAGTTAAATTATGAATGCACATATGCAAATCATTTGAAAAATACTTTTCATATGCCATAGAAGCTCCTTCCCTTCATTTCATCAAGTTCATTCTTTCTATTTAGTATCTAACATTGGACCAAATGTAGATTAAAGCTCTTCAAAAGGTATAAGACAAGCCGGGCGTGGTGGCACATGCTTGTAATTCCAGTACTTGGGAGGCTGAGACAGGAGGATTGCAAGTTCAAGGACAGCCTCAGCAAGTAGTGAGACTCTCATCAACCTAGAGAGACCCTGTTTCAAAATAAAATAGGGTTGGGGGTGTAGCTCAAAGGTAGAATACTCCTAGGTGCAATCCCCAGTACCAAAAAAAAAAAAAAGGTATAAGATGATCCTCTATTTTATCTATTATTTTCATTTATTATCATCAGTAGTAGTAGTAGTAGTAGTCGTAGTGGTGGTGGTAGTAGTGGTACTGAGGGTTGAACCCATGGACACTTTACGACTGAGCTACATTTCCCAGCCCTTTTTGCTTTTTATTTTGAGACAGTCTTGCGAAGTTGTTGAGGCTGGCCTCAAGCTTGCAATCTTCCTCCCTCAGTCTCCTGAATAGCTGGGATTACAGGCGTGTGCTTTATAAGGCAACTTCCTATTCATTTAAATGTTCGCATTCTTCCCTTTACAAAACAATTTACTTCCACAGGCAAAATGCTATGTAAATCAAAAGATTCCTATAAACAGTATCTCAGGTAAAGCTAAATATGCTTGTAAATTAGTCCCTTCTTTAAAAACCAAGGTATAGTTGGATAATGACTGTACTGTATTTAACCAGACAGAAGTGACCATGTTTTCAACGTTAGCACTTGCTAAGGAGGGAGGGGGATTCAGTCTGAGTGAGAAAGAAACTCCACTGACCAAGGGGAGGCCATGCTGCTGCTTTTCTCTCAAAAGTCAGGAAGTAGTGGCTGTGACTCCCTGGGATCTGGTAATGCATGTCTCTGAATTACTTTAAATAACAAGTTTTATAACTATGATGGTCATTACTAATAGCAGTTGTGGTCATTAGCATGTTTTCTTCTCATGACAGTAGAAACTCCGCAAAGTCAGAAATCGGTGTCTATACTCCCTAAAGATTGCTACAAAATAAATGTTCTAAAATTATTGTGGTGCAGGGGTTGCCCTCAGCTGTCCAGAAATTTCTAGAAGGGCTACTTTCTACCAGGCACCACAGGTACAGAAGCAACAATCTATCTAGCAGGAGATGGATAATATTTTCCTGCTCAAAGGCTTCAAATATTAAAGCAAACTCATAGGCTTTTGCATTTACTTCCCCTAAACTTTTAGTTAGATGGATGCTGCGTCATCCTGCAGAAATCAGATTATGGGGCGAAAGCAGGTATGTGTAATCATTCTTCTACAGTCTACACTTTCCTGAACGCCAATTTCTTGATCCTTAAGAATTGGGAAAGGATTTTTTCATTGTGATATTTCTCTAAAACCAAAAATCAATAAATAAAATATATGAAAATACTTTATAAATTGTAACATATGGCAATATAAACAAAAGAAATCCTTCAGTAGGTTCCCATTGCCAGCCTTGGGCTCTGTGACACAACCAGTTTTAACCAGGGCAAACCAGTTTTCAACACAGACTACCTGGAAGGGCAGAGTTGATTTTTTTTTTAATATGAGTAAGACTTAAATATTCTACTTATCATTAAAAACTCGTATGTGTCTCCTGATCCAACTGCACTAACTTACTTCTCAGATCACTTTTCTTTTTTATTGTTGTTTTGTTTTGGGGTGGGTTTGTTTTTGGGTTTTGTTTTTGGTACTAGAGGCCGAACACAGCAGCATTCTACCTCCAAGCTATATCCCCATCTCTTTTATTTTTTAATTTGAGACAGGATCTCAGTTGCTGAGGCTGGCCTCCAACCTGTGATCCTCCTGTCTCAGCCTCCCAAGTACTGGGATTACTGACACCATCCAGCTCAAATCACTTTTTATAAAGCTTTCCTTTTTTCTTTTTCTGTCCAGAAAGATCAGCAACTTATGATGAGTTATCTATTATCCACTCTTTTATGTTTGTAGAGTCTGCTAAGGTAATGAGGACATTGGGGTGAAAGAAGCAAACCAAAAAAAATTTTTTTTCACACAAAATTAAGTTAACCTCCAGGGAACCACACCCAAATAATGCTGAAGTTTTAAATTTGACTTTGACTCCTGAATAACATAAGGGATCACCTGTTTCTTCTCCAGCTGAGCTATACTGGCCTCTAGTAGATTTCCCTTAAGCTGCTTAATACAAAGAAATGGAAGCTGTTGACTGACTCACCCATTATTAATCTTCAAGATGTTTCCTTTCCAGGTAAGTGTTTATTATGTGTAAGTACACATAATATATGTTGTGATAGCTAATCTAATTTGTCAACTTGACCGGATCATGACACACCCAAGATCATGTGATTTGGGGTGTGTCAATGAGACACTTGTTTTTGTTTTTGTTTTTGTTTGCGGGACCGGGGATTGAACCCAGAGGAATTCTACCTCCATGCTACACCCCCAGCCCTATTTTTTATCCTTTATTTTGAAACCAGGTCTCACAAAGTTGCGGAGGGCCTCACTAAGTAGGAGAGAGAGAGAGAGACAGGGGGAGAGAGAGAGAGAGAGAGAGAGAGAGAGCGCTGAGACTGGCCGCGAACCTGGATCCTCTGGTCTCCGCCTCCCAAAGTACTGGGATTACAAGCGTGTGCCACCACGCCCGGCAGACACTTGGTTTATGAAACAGCAGATTAAACCGAAAGTCCTGCCCTAAATGTAGGCAGCAGGGTTCTGATAGGTGCAGGACTTACATAAAAGGAGAAAGCTGCATAGAGGGATGCGCGACTCTTTCCGAAGAAAACGCATCTGCTCTCGTCTGAGATCGTCGGCCTCCAACTTCGCAGTTTCTCTGAAGAGCTTCTTGATCTTCTGCTCTCGTCTGAGATCGTCGGCCTCCAGCCCTTCGAACTGAAACTTCACCATCGTTTCTCTGAAGAGCTCTTAGACCGCTGGACCAGCTACTGGTTCCTCTGACCCTCCACGTGCAGTCGGAACTCGGGACTACATTGTAAGCGGATCTGATAAATCCCTTTTTCCATATACTCATTATGTGAATTCTGTTAGTCTAGTGAACCCTGACCAATACATATGTTTATTAGTATAAGATTTTCTTATGTAAATCAGCAACTCAAAATGTCCTAGATCAAGTAATTTTGTGTGTGTGTGTGTGTGTGTGTGTGTGTGTATGTGTGTGTGTGTGTGTGACTAGGGATTGAACCCAGGGGCATTCTACCTCCAAGCTACACCCGTAGCTCTATTTTTTTAAATTTTTAATTTGAAACAGGGTCTCACTAGGTTGATGAAAGTCTCACTACTTACTGAGGCTGTCCTTGAACCTGCAATCCTCCTGTCTCAGCCTCTCAAGTACTGGGATTACAGGTATGCGCCACCATGCCCGGCCAAGTAATATTAATAATGTCCACATTAGTAGTTCCAAAAATTCACTACAGTCTTTAATTTTCAGAATGCTTAGATTCTCTATAATAGCAATTTTTAAAGGTAACTGAATATTCTGTATATTGTACAGGAAAATATTATTATAGATTTCAATTAATTACTTTTTCTACCCAAATAAACCACTTATTTAAAAAGATATCAGTAGATGGTTATCCAAAATTGGCTTAATTAATTCATATAATATCTAGACAAGAAAGCAACTTTACAAGCAGAAATAGAAAACCTATATGAACTAATAAGCTTTCAAACTACTAAAGAACTCCAAGACTTAAATAAGTAGCCATAGAAAATGTTACTTTTTATGGAAAAGTTTTTATTTGTAAAAAGTAATGTTTTGAGTAAAATTTACTTTTTCAAGGCAATGAAAGTACAATGCTAAGCATTTGAGTAGAAAGTACCCTGCTTTAGGAACTTATTGTTGAACACATTGAAGGCATACTGCTCACTGAAAGTAGAAATATGTGATCCAGTTACAAGACATAACATGTAAGAGTAAACACATAACTGAATAGTCATGAAAAAATAGAGAATTAATCAAAATATTCTGTTTAAAAATATTAAATTCAAGTTATATGGAAATTTTATGCATAAAAATCATACTGTACAACAATCAGAATGACTCTTCAATGGTCATTTCTGAAGAACAAACACTAACTTTAGGTAAAAAGCTAAATTTTTTAACTTCTCTTTTCAAAGTACTTTCAAAACATCGCTTTTCAAATTAAAATGCAATATTTTAACAATTCACTCCAAAGACATGTTATATAGTTTTTATCACTGAAATCTTCTTGCAGTGCATATAAATAAATCTACTAACAGAAAAAAGCCAATTCGGGAAAGACAATGGCTCAGTTCAGTGAGTCGAAGTGTGATCTCAAATGATTGTCTTATTTCCCTCCCCATCGTTTCTTTCCATGTTCTTTTGAGGCTGACAGCAGCTGTGGGCAGCTCACCTTGGTCTGCGTCCAGGCGAGTACTGACACACCCTCCAGCCTCTCCCTCTCCCAGGCAGGAACGTCAGCGCCAGAGCTCACCCCATCCCTGGCTGCAAGAAGTAGAATACGAAAGTGCCTGGAGTCTATGACACTTCAGCAACAAAAGGACTTCTCTAGTGATTATTGTGCTGTACTGTCTTGTCACCTTCATACCAATTAACCGCTTAAATAAAATTTAAAAATTAAAAACCTGAAAATCAAACTACCTGTAGACAAATAATCCTCTAAAAGTTGGGAAAATGAGAAGTAAATAGAGCCCCAACCACTCAAAGCCTGCCCTCCTCCAGTCCTACTTCACACAGTGCATCTTTCCCACAATACTCCTTAGCATAAACATGTTTCCCCTTCCACTGCACCAAGAAACAGCGTCACTTATTAGTGTCAAAGGTGTTGGGAGCTCTGAGACAAACAGGAAGTGCCAAATCTACCACTGTTATCCATCAGCCTGGTCTTTCCCGTTTTCAGTCCGCACATCCAAAGTGCTGGAAGTTTCTGGAGGAGGCGACTTAGGGGAGCTGGCCTGCCTCCCTGCTGTTGGGGCAGGCAGGGAAGGCACTGAGGCACAGAGGGGAGTCCTCTTCAGCTTTATCACACGGTGGGGTGTGGACTTCTTGTCTGAGAGTAGCACCTTGACTGGAGGGGGGTGTGTGGCTCCGTTCTCAGTGCTTCCAGCCCTGTGAGAAGCCTCAGAGTGGTCAGACATCCCTGTGCCCACAGGGGACGCAGAGCGCTGAGCTGCCTTTCCACTTTGAGAACGGTTTGCTGTCGCCTGAAAGGAGGTCTGCACAGCACTGGCTGGAGACACCCTGACGGAGGCAGAGTTCTTGACTTTAATTTGAGTGCTTGTGGAGGGGCCCAAGAATCGGACTGGCTTCGGACCAGCCTTACAGTTCGCACCTTCTTCTTCATCTTCATTGGGTGTTACCAGTCGCCTAGAACACAGAAGCATGTGTTTTTCAGTATTTACAGTTTAGTAATTAATTTAAAAAGTCTCCAAAGTGTGCCTTCAGAGTTAACAAAAAGGCTTTTTCATCAAAAATTAAAATCAAGAGGTTTATAGCCTTGATGACTTCATTTTTCATCTCACCAAGGTCAATATGTAAATTAGCAAGTTTACGAAAGATTGTTTCAACCTGCAAACGGTACCTTTTAAAGTCACATATAATATTAATCCAACAAGAAGTTAAAATTCGGAGTGCTACAGGAGAATTACACTATGCCTCACTCTGTTCCCAAGAATCCTGGTGTGATCCAGAGGACACCAAGAATATCCAAAGTAGTTTTCCCCAGAACCACAGTGTCAAGAACTTTACTGAAGAAAGAGAAAGGGTTTCACAGTCAAATAAATTTGAGAAATGCTGCTGCGTATTTTATTTTCCAACTGGATAAAATCCATGTTGGCACACGAACGGTTCTGAGAAGGCCCACAGTAAAGACGCCCATTTAACCTTGTTAGATCTGTATTTCCCAATCAGTCTGTAGCGAAGCCTTTGACAGCTGGTAAAATTTACATGTTGTGGGACGCATTTGGATGAGGGGGGCTGCTAGAATGGTCAAACCTCTGGTGTGGTCAGGTGTTTTTGAATTTGAATCATACTGAACAAACCTCCAAAGATTCCTGAACTAAGTTTACCATTCATTATAAACAACCTAAGAAAGAACATTTCTAAAAATGACCTTAAAACATGAAGGGTAACAGCAATCCTCCCAGTCCACTTCCTCCCACACAGCACTAGTGTGTTGTTAAAGGCAATTACCTCTCATTCTTGGAAATGGGATCATAATAACCTGGTTATATGAAAACTTCCATATGTAGCAAAGAATGCCAATAGAATATATCCAACCCCAAAACTCTACTGAACATAACTGCATTTTCTCTGGTGAGTCAGATGGCTCCTTGGGATCTCATAAGTGCTTCTTAAGCATCATTACTATTAATTTTATGATGCTTCATGAAATCCCAAAGAAAATATCACTCACAGAGGAGTCTCCATAAACCACTCCTATTTGCCTTCACTAGACTCTGCACCAAGATATCTCAACCTCAACACTATTACCATTTTGGTCAAACAACTCTTTGTTGTAGGGGCTGCCCTGTACATTTTAAGATGTTCAGCAGCATCCCTGGACTCTAGCCACAAGATGCCATACCCACAGTGCAACAACCTAACTGCCTCCAAATAGCGCCAATACCCGCGGGGGACCACTGCTCCAGACCTAAATAATACTTGCTAACTTTTGGCTCAAAAGGCAAAATAAAGAATTATAATTCACTTAGAGGCTTTAAGAAATAAGATCTGTTTTGACATGAGATGATTAACTACAAAAACTGAACAAACTTCTCTGCATTTTTGTGAAAGACCCAGAGGGCAAAAGTAAGAAAGTAGTCTGAAATTCCATAGGGTTAGGAATCAAATTCCAGAACATGTGATCAAGAAACCAGAATATCTGAAAGCTATGAATAAAATCCAGACACTAAAGAGGAAATATGATTTTAAGTGTATTTAAAACACAGCAAGATACAGATGTGGAGTGAATTTAATGCTAATAACTTCATGGAATAGAAGAAAATACACTTAAAATAAAAATGCTATTTGTGGCAATAGGAAAGAGAAAGACATTCAAAATAAGCCACAGGAAATTTCAAGTATTAAGTCTAAATAGATTTTTTGACAATTGCCAATAAAGCATGGGATTTTGCTTTTGTGGGAGAAAATGCATACCACAGCAATGCTACTGTATCCACCAGCGTTTTTAAAACCACACTCTCCCAAATAGAATATACTACACATCCAGTTTTAGAGAATTAGTCCCAGTTTTTACATAGTTTTGGTAACTTGTATTTCTTGAGGTCAATATTTTGATGGTAAAGAAGAAGAATATTCATATAGTTGATTAATAAGTTTAGTAAGGTCAATGAACTATTATTCATTTCCCGTTCATAAGGGAAATAAAAATATCAGTCAGAGATTTTTGAAAAGCAGCAATAAACAATCACAGATAACCTCTTTCTAATTGGGGTCATGTGACGCAGGCTTCCAAGTAAAGGCCGCTCTTCCAGAGTCCAACATTCTATCAGCTCATGAGGCACCCTCCAGTAGCTAACACCTTGAAGATAAAAAGACATAATTAACAGAGCCACTGTCTGTGGAAAATTTTTCAGCAGCATTGAATTATGTACCCAAAAAGGGCAAATGTTACTTTATGTTAATTATGTCGTAAGCCTGACTTTAAAAATAAGGTAAATTTAATGGGCCAAATTTGGGGGTGTTTTGTAGCATATGTAGGTTTTAGAGCATGTACATAATTCAATGAGTTTCTGACAAATGTATACAGCCACGTACCCATAACCAAAATCAGGATATAGAACATTTGGTGGGGGGGATACTGGGGATTGAACCCAGAGATATACTACCTCCCAGGTATACCCCCAGCTTTATTTTATTTTTTTATTTTAAAACAAGGTCTCACAAGATTGCTGAGGCTGGCCTTGAACCTGTGATGTCTCAGCCTCCCAAGTACTGATTATAGGTGTGTGCCACCACACCCAGCAGGATATAGGACATTTCTATCACTCCAGAAAGTTCCCTCATACCATCTTGTAGCCAATGCCCTCCCCTCCATCTCTAGTTTTGCCTTTTGAGAATGTCATATAAATGGAATCATATGATATGTAGCCTTTTGTGCCTGACTTCTTTGGTATGCTGCTTTAAGATTCATCCATGTTAGTGTATATATCAATGATCATTTTTATTGCTGCATAGTATTCCACTATATGGACAGATTACTATATTTTGTTTAAATAACTTTCATATTTTTTCCTGCCTATAAAGTAATTCACACTCACTGTATGAAACCTGGAAAGTATAGAAAAGTATATATTAGAAAGTCAAAATCAATTCTAATCCAAAAGCCAGGAATCATGGCTCAGGACATATCGCTGTATTTTATTCCAGCCTTTTTTCTATTCATATGCTATACCCACAATTGAAAGCATTTTACATTTAATTTTGTTTTCTTCTATCATTTCCTGCATTTTATCATGAGCATTCATCTATGTAAAAAGTTGTTCAAAATAAATAGCTTCATTATATTCTAAATAACTTTGGATTATATCTATATATTTCAATATGATTATATAACATATCTGAAATCATTTTTTATGGTACTGGGTATTAAACCCTGGGGCATTCTACCTTTGAGCTATACTCCAGCCCTATTCTATTTTTTATTTTGAAACAGAGTCTCCCTAAATTAATATGTGGTGGTCTCAAATCTGTGATCCTCCTGTCTCAGCCTCCCAAGCACTAGGATTACAGGCATGTGCCACCTAACCCTGCTAACTGCATGTGAACCATCACAGTAAGGCTCTATTTAAAAAGACAGTGATCTGGGAATCATTTCTAAGCACTCTATTCTCTTTAATTCACCAATATATATCACTATCTTTAAATAAGGAGATCATATAGCTACTTTATTTTTTTTTTTTTTTGCGGTACCGGGGATTGAACGCAGGGGCGTTCTACCTCCGCGCTACACCCCTGACCCTATTTTTTATGCTTTATTTTGAAACCGGGTCTCACGAAGTTGCGGAGGGCCTCACTAAGGAGAGAGAGAGAGAGAGAGAGAGAGAGAGAAAGAGAGACAGGGGGAGAGAGAGAGCGAGAGAGCTGAGGCTGGCCGCGAACCCGGATCCTCCGGTCTCCGCCTCCCAAAGTACTAGGATTACAAGCGTGCGCCACCATGCCCGGCCATATAGCTACTTTAAATGATATGAAACTTATTTCAAATGAATGATATTTTTGGACTTATCTGTGATAGACAGAGTTTCTGGACCTGGAATCCATAGTGTCCCAAGGGACCCATGGATAGAATTTAGAGGATCTGTAAACTCAGATGGGAAAGATTATATCCTTATTTTTATTAACACGCAACTCACATTTAGCATTTCCTCCAATTATGAATATAAACAACAAACCAGAGCAATATTAGTAATATCTGGAACTGTGTCATATGTATTTTCATATCACATACAGTCATTGCAGGTATCTTGAACTTTCATTTGTGCTTACTTCTTCTTTGGAATTGCAGTAGTTATTAGAACTGTTCCTGTTATTGTTATCAAATATGTCAATAAAGAAACATTTCTCTTACTCTTTCATGATTTTTCTTTTTAATACTTTGATAACTGTATTCCAGTAAAGTGGTTTCCTTTGTACTTTTACGTATTTAACTTTATACACTGAAAACCATGCTTGCAAGAAGTGTTTCAAGAATTCTCTAGCCTGCACGAGCTCATGGAACAAAATTTAAGACTACCAGTTAAGGGGACTCAAAATATCAGTGACATAGTGAATACTTCCATATTAACAAGTTTTTATTTTATAATTAAAATGCTCTTAATTGATACTTTTTTCTTAAAAGACTTATTGTCCACAAATAAAGGCTCTGTCTTCTCCATTCCAATAGTTTTTTCTTACTTCTGTTTCTGCCTTCCAAAACTTTGTTAAATAACAATGATGCTCCATTACATGCTTTTGAAAAAGCTAAAGTCAGTCACATGTTTTGTGAAAGTTAGTGATCCCAGTTTTCTACTTCAGTTCTACCTAAGTCAGTGGAGAAAGAAGCCAGGCCGGGGCCTCCGGAAGTCTCCCGGGCATCCTGCCAGGCCAGAGGCACAAAAGAAGACACAGAGAACAACAGGGGGTTTATTCCCCAACTTGAGCCTAAGTATCTCAAAGTAAATTAAATCTCAAATAACAAGCTTACAGAGACTAGCACTTTCATCATTACACATCACCCTGCCTGCTGGAGGGGCATAACCAGAAAGGAAAAGGAGGAAAGAGAAGGGGACAAAAATGAGGAAAGGAAGAAGGGTTGGTGCCTGCACCTGCCTCAAGGTGGACTGGCAGGTGTAGTTTATAAAAGCCTCTTCCAATGCAACAATAAAAATTAGTTTAAAAAAAGAAAGAAAGAAAATGGAAATGAAAAATCAAGGCACAGACTAGGAGAAAATATTCACAATATACGTATCTGATGAAAAAGATATATCCAGGATGAAGACCTCTGAAACTAAAATAAATAAATTAAATAAATAAATAAATAAATAAATAACAAACGCTTCTTCCTCTCATTTCACTTGTTTTCATGTGATTGGCAGTCTGTCTCTACTAGCTTTCAAGACCATTTGAGGACTGGGATGTGTCTTATTTATCGCTGGACCCAATTTTAGGACTTAGAGTGCTTTGCACCTAATAGACACTCAATATATACTTGTTAATCAAGAAGAACATACTTAGGCAACAGAACAGTCACCCCGCTGTGATCCTTGAGCTAGTGACACAGCCTTTCTGAGACTCAGTTTCTTCATCTATAAGATGGGAATACACTACACAGGGCAGTTTTAGGACTAAGAGACACTGAATGCAAACTACTTACCACAGTGAATATTAATCAGTGTTGTTATTATTATCAACTCTAAGTAACTTGATTAAAAATGGTCAAATTGCAAAGTGTGCATTTAAAGATTATTTTAATTATTTTATAAGAGCTCTTTAGATATTTCCTCCAATATTATTTTCGTTTTTCTCTCCCTTCTCTCACACATTTTATGGTTAATTTAGTACTTCTTAGGACAATGCTAGGTACACAGTAGGTCTAAACGAAATCCTGTTAAATCAAACTAAATAAGCATAACTAACAGAAGCATATTTGAAGTTACTGAATTATAAATTATTAATATCTAGCAATTCGTGGGGTTGAAAGACTTATAAGTAAACTCTCTCAATGTCACCAAGAGGTGGTAAATACCTTGACACACTAAAAAAATACTTTCTCAAAAAAATAAATGCAACATTTGTGCTTGCTTTGTCTTATTAAGGAAAAGTTCACCTGCTTCCATGAAATAAAAGAACTGCACTGTACCTTTGCCTTCCCAAGCATCAAAGGCATCCATCATTTTCTTCAACTCTGCTACTGAATAATAGCTCCAAATGTACTGAACATTATTTCCCGCCTCTCTAGAAAATATTGCAAAAAGTAATAAAATAATACCTAAGTATGAATATGTATACATATATTCAGCTAGTAGACAATAAGTTCTTGATAATTAAATACATGAGCATTCAGCACTTGTTCCGTGACCCTGTGCATTTACTCACAAAAGTGTGCCTGTATCACATGCTAACCTGCATTCGGTTTCTTTTTACCATAGTAAAGTATGCTAATCTCACAATATAAGTCATGTAGACAAATCAATACATTTTTAAATCAAGTTTAAAAAAATCAGCTAAAATCTAGAAATCAGCTAAAATCTAGAAAGTTAGAAAAGATTCAACTTTGGTTAAAAATTTCCTAGCAGCAGGCCATGCACTTATATAGAAACAGCCTTGCCTGTAAGAATTAAAAGACTCAGGACATCTCCAGTCATCTAAAAAGCAAACTTACATGGTCATGCATTAGTCAGTCACTCATATGTGACCCAATCCAATCTCCCAGAGAATTAAAAAACAAAACAGTTTGCCGAGTGAACTGACCAGCATAAATAAGATGATAGGGAACATATTAAGAGGACAACCCTTAAGCATTTAACATGTTCAATAGAATTCTAACGCTGGAAGAGACCCAGGAAGGCCTTCATTTCTTAGAGGAGGAGAGGAGACGCAGGCCATCCCTGAGCCACTCAGCAGGCCTGCTGACTCCGGGCCAGTGCTTCAACCCCAGACTACAGCCCAGGGGAGACACTGGGCGCGTCGCTTCTCTTTTCTTTACTTAAAAGTCTCTCAGGGGATTTGTTGCCCACTCCTTATTAAGAACCACAGTCCTCAATCATGCGGATGGCCTGTAACTTGTGTGTGTGTGTGTGTGTGTGTGTGTGTGTGTGTGTGTGTGACATGGTTTTAATTATATGCTCCTCCTGATGCAGACACAGTTCCACAGCTATGAGGGCTCACTGTGTCTGCTGAGGTGTGCTTATGGTCTCTTCCACTCAAGCACAATATTTCATTCAATAACACCTCTTAGAGACGAGATCAAAACTTCATTTTGTTTCTTTTCACATTTAAATTTGGACATACCTTTTAAAAATGCTTTTACTGTGAATTCTTCCTCCCAGCTGCTTATCAATAGCATCAGTTCCATCAGTTTTTGTGGCATATACACCAATAATTCTACTCTCACAGCTTGCACCAGAAGTGTTGAGATAATGGAGAACCCAAACTGTTGGTTTATTGCAAACTAAGCCATACGAATCACAGAAGTCTGTTAAAGCCTAAAGAAAAAAAAGTATATATATATATATTTTGAATTTAATTATGAAGTAAAAAATGAATTTTCAATATTTCTGTCATGTAAAGCTACCATTTCAACTGGTCATAAGGGAAAGAATATAAAATAATAAGGGAAATAAAATAAAATAGAAAGATTATAAATTTCAGCCTAGTCTTTAAACATCTATGTGATGAAATAATTGGGGTAAGGGAAGACAATCACAGAAAAATACTATTCAAAAACACAAAGCCAGCCGGGCGTGGTGGCGCACGCTTGTAATCCCAGTACTTGGGAGGCGGAGACCGGAGGATCCAGGTTCGCAGCCAGCCTCAGCTACTTAGTGAGGCTCTCCACAACTTCAAGAGACACGGTTTCAAAATAAAGGATAAAAAATAGGGCCGGGGGTCTAGCTCTGAGGTAGAACGTCCCTGGGTTCAATCCCCGGTACCGCAAAAAAAAAAAAAAAAAACCCAAAGACCTCTTTTTCACTTAGAGAATCCTTTTCCACGTGGAAATTCTATTTTATCTTCTCTTTCAGCCTGCCAATATTACTTTTAATTTTATAATCTTCATATAATAACTAAAAGTTAGATCTTTTCTTTTCTCTTTAGAATATTTTCCCCCAAATTTCCCATCTGACTCAATCTTCCTTTCACCTTCCACTCACTAGCCCCATGATTGGTCCTTATTTTTAACCCCAAATTCAAGTCATGGATTAACCAGATTAATTTGTTCCTTTACCCTGAAATATAGGTATACGGAACTCAATAGACACCATCTGAACTCATTTGTCTACCTATTCATTCATTTGCTTGAATACTAAGTACCTACCCTATGCTGAGCACTGTCTAAAGTCCTGGAGAAATGATGATGAACAAGAGACAGGATCCCAAACCCTTAAGAGTTTACAGCTCGTGCAGATGACAGACATTAAAGAAGCTATCACCCCACCACGTAATAAGTGCCACTCGATGAAAATATAAGTGCTATGGGGCTCAGAACAGGGGGTTTCGCCTCATGAAGAGACAAGGGCCTTCTCTGGAAGAAATGACATTACTGCTGTAAACACTCTGAGGACAGGCACCTTTGTTTTCTTCACTGATATATTCCAAGTGTTTGGAATAGTGGCTGAAACACAGGAGGTATCCAGCATTTACCAACTCAATAATGAAACGAAGACCCTCACATGTCTTGCACTTTCGTTACTACAACTATCTAACTCCTGTATTGGTCTTTTTTTTTTTTGCAGTACCAGGGATTGAACCCAGGGGCGTTCTATCTCCGTGCTACACCCCCGGCCCTATTTTTTATACTTTATTTTGAAACCAGGTCTCACAAAGTTGCAGAGGGCCTCACTAAGTAGAGAGAGGGAGAGACAGGGAGAGAGAGAGAGAGAGAGCTGAGGCTGGCTGCGAACCCGGATCCTCCGGTCTCCGCCTCCCAAAGTACTGGGATTACAAGCGTGCACCACCACGCCCGGCTTCCTGTATTGGTCTTTAACTTTACTTGCACATCTATAAGAATTCCCAACTATATCTTAAACTGTTCAGGGGCAAGAATGGGATGTTATATTTCTTGGTGTCCCAGAGTCCCTGTAGAGAGCCATGTATGTCACAAACCTTTGAAATAAATATGTGCTGGCTGATGGAATAAATGTGGACATGCTTTGTCCTTATTAAATACAGGAATAAAGAGTACAGAGTTGAGACTCAGAAGATGAAGGTTAACTCTCCCCAACCTTCCAGCCAGGTTTTTCAGCCCCATTCTACAGATATGGCAAACAGCATTGAAAGACTATTACTTGGCAATTTATAAATCACTTTAGTAGCAGAACCCATCCACCCATGCACATTCCTGAAGGGGCTCTGGAACCAAATCAACTTTCTTTTTGTTCTAGACCCCTAATTACCAACCAACCATCAGCTTGCTTCCAAAACACTGACATCCAAATCTAAGAATTCAAACCAGTTCAGATCAGTTCTTACTGTTAATTAGCTAAGGAAAGTATTTCCTTAGATGCTAAAAAATAGCAAATATAATACTTATCAATAAGACAAAGACATATAATGAAGCTTTTCAAGTCATGTAAAGATCTTTAAAATGTGATTTAAAATAGAACCATATTAAGAAAAGATTTACTGTTTTATTTTCCTTTTTTGGTACTGGAGATTAAACCCAGGGTTGTTCTACCTGACCTACACCCCCAACCCTATTTTATTTTTTTATTTTGAAACAGAGTCTCACCAAGTTGCTAAGGGCCTCACTAAGTTGCTAAGGCTGGCTTTGAAACTGCGATCCTCCTGTCTCAGTCTCCCAAGTACTGAGATTATAGGCATGCATCACCATGCCCTGCACAATTTACTATTTTCAAAGTAAACTAATCAAAGTAATGTTTTACTCAGTAAGAAATTGCTTCACTCACTAAATCAGGTAAGAAATTTTATCATTTAGCATGACTACTCTTTTTAAAAAATCATTTTGGTAAACAAACTAATATCTCTGTGCCCTCATATACCACAGTATAGTTTTAATTTAAAAAAAACTTCAGAAGCAAAATATTTCTATTAAAAAGTCATCAAAAAGTGTTAAATCTTCAAAGAGGAATATAAACTTGATAAGCTTTTGAGTGGCAATGTAATCTATCTTCCTAGAATCGAAATTTGGCCTTAAGAAATGAGTAGGCATAATTATAAAATGTCTTCAAAAGTTATTAAAACTCTCTCATGTTTGATTTATGTGACAACATAGGCAATGCAAAATAATACATTCTGCTTTGTGCATAATAAACAAATATATATTTTAAAACTTAAGAAAATTCCAAGACCTTTTTAAGTTCTATATTTGACCTTAAAGAATATGTCTCCATTTCATTGGCCAAGTGGTCAGACAGGCTGTATGGATAAGGTATGCCAAAGTAATCAGCCTCTTCCTGCAGGGCAACACGAGTTTGCTCATCTGTGGGAATCTGAACTTCTCCATGAAGATAATCCAAAAGGTACTTAAACAGATGTCCATCACGGTCAATAACACAAGCCCCTAGAAAACATGCAGTTCAAAAATGATTGCAGAG
This sequence comes from Glis glis, assembly GCA_004027185.1. NCBI lineage: Eukaryota > Metazoa > Chordata > Mammalia > Rodentia > Gliridae > Glis > Glis glis. The sequence goes on from PVJS01003989.1 coordinate 44,867, forward strand.
ATTCATGTGACAATCAATAAAACTTCAACAAATCAAACTAGGTCTGATGACTCCTACAATTATAAACATTTCTTTCTCACAAGTTAGCATCTAGTGTTGAAATAGGTTTAGTTAATCAAACTAAGCTAGACTTTTATGTTTCACTGGAACCATAAATATAATACACTAGCAATTCTCAGTTTAAAAATTATATTCTAAAATTGAATTTGAGTAGGTTGTTTGGTAAAAATCATCTGTATTTCTATAATACTGCACGTAAATCTGAAAGCAAACATGTATCACCAGGGTTACCATGTTTAGTTGTGTGGGTGTCCTAGGTAAATGGGGGCCAGGCCAAGGGGAGAATAAGGTTGAAATCAAGACCATGCTTTGCACCCTGCCATGGAACTGAACCTTCCTGGGTAAAAGGGCACCCTTTTCTAACCTGCACGAAGAGATTGTGTGGGTTAGTGGTGGACCTCTGTATTCTCACCCACTGTATTGGAAAATGTATTCTAAGACCCACTTGGAACTTTGACACATTATATTCCCACTATGGCCACTGCAAAAGCCTCAGGCTCATGGTAGAAGGGATGCTTACCCCTAACCTCAGCCCAGTTGGTCCAGGACTGGCATATGGAGCTGGAATTGCTCCATTCTAAAGAGAGCATGTGAGTTGCTCATCACTATCTCCAGTGTTTGAATGTTAGTGACACTACAGGCCTGGGGCTCCTAGCTCCACATGTGCACTAGATTTGAAATTGTGAGATTAGTCCCTTTGGAGTACAGAAACCCTCACTTTAAAGAAGAAATGCTATGTTGACATTACATTATGATAAAAGACTTGTCAGACAATTTAGCAAAATCAGAAAAGGAAAAAAAAAAGCTTCTGCATGGGATTAATACCTTTTCTCCCTTGATTAGCTTAGAAAAGGATTAAGGAGGTAAAACTTGGGGGCAAAGAATAAAGCTCAATCCCTGCTTACCATCTTTTCACCAATAACCTTTCTGCCCAGGTGGTCATCAAACCATGGGTACCATAACTCAGTGATTTTCCATTCTTTCAACTGCCCTATAGATAGCAAAGCAACCTCCCAAGACCTCAAGTTATTAACCGTAGAACAGCCTCTCATGCTCAATCAAGACTTCTCAATCCCTCCCCCCAACACAGAACCAAAGTGGGTTCTGGGGCTCACAGATAGTACAAAAAGATACTGCAAAAAGCCTCTCTTGGGCTGATGGAGACTCTTTACAACCAGTAGTAGGTTCAGTGAATCCCACACTACTCAAAGCAGACACAACAGCCCCAGAACCCTATCTTTATATATAAAGTGTCTTCTAAAACACCAATTTTGGTGACCAAAGGCATCACTATACTGCCATTTTCTTGGCCATGCACACACGAGACTACACAGCTAGACCAAGTGGTGAGTACAACACTAATTCTACAGTGTCTCCTCTGTCAGCTATGAGGCCAGCTGCTTTCTCCAGAGAAATACATTTTCTAACTTGAAGATAGAAAGAAGCCTATATATTTAGTCAGCCTCAATACCCTCACCTATAAAGTCTCATGAAAGTAACAACTTTCAAAACATAGTTAACCCCCATAATTAGGTCATGGGTGGCCTTCACATACTCTCACTTCTTTGTCAACTTTTAGCAACAACATCACAGATTTTAGTAGCTGGTATTTAATTTTTCTATGTACTTAATGAATCCCCATATAGTCCTAATGATTTTGAAAATTACTAGACTAATCTAATACATTCCAATGTAATTAGGAAAAATTCTAATGAATATTCATGATCATGCTTCCAGACTTTAGCCATTTACCTGATTCATCTGTTTTTAGAGGAAAACGACCACTAAACATAGACGCCAACATGGAGTCCTTAAAGCGGCACAATGACTCACGCCGGGCTGTGTACATACAGCCACCCACATTCAGTCGAAGAATATCTAGCACCTCTTCTTCTGCCTCATGGCCAGCCATCACTCCTTTGGCCCCCTACAATGTTGCTTCACGCTTTCAGAGACTTCAAAATAATGGTGGTCCTGGACCTCCTCTGTAAAAACAAAGGACAATCATGGCTAAGATTTTCAACAAAAAATTGATGATAAACTAAATATATTTTAATTGATTTAAAATAAATTCCTCAGGTCAGGTAAGGTGGAGCATGTCTACAATCCCAGTACTTGGGAAGCTGAGACAGGAATATCACAGGTTCGAGGCCAACCTCATCAAATTAGCAAGACCCTCAGCAACTTAGCCAGATACTGTTTCAAAATGAAAAATAAAATAGGGCTGGGGGTGTAGCTCCGAGGTAGAATGCCCCTGGGTTCAATCCCCAGTTCCACAAGAGAAAAAAAAAAAGCACTTGGAACAGTCTCTGGCTCAGAGTTAAGTATGCATAATGAAACAAATTTTTACCATAACGTGTATATAGAGGGACTTCATACTGACTTTGGAGATTTAAGGAAACAGAAGAGCAGAAATTATCAACAATGATAATTGTAACTCTTAAGTTACATAACTAAGGAATATATCACTTATCAATTGAATTCTATGTATACCAGTAGTCAGACTGGTCTAGAACTACAAATGACACCTGTAAGTCATCCAGTTTCTTCACTCTAAAAATGGCTGAGGTTTTGGAGATGTTTTAAGGGTTTGATTTCTTAAAGCATTCGGGAGATCGTTAACCATAGGTGACTGTGGTGTTTCTATGAAACCTGACTCTTAATATTGAGAATCTGCAGTACCTATACATTTCATAACAAGTTTAAAATGACTGCCAAAGGCTCAACTACATCCTGTCAATTCAGTTTTACCAAGGGATCAACTAAAATTCTTTTGTAGATGCTCCAATTTAGTCAATAGAATGGGAGAAGGGGACCATTACAATCTGGGGGAGACCAGGTGGAAACTATGGACCAAAGGTTCAGCCTTCCAAAATCACTTATCCATGTGGCCTTTTGCCGCAGAGAAGTCCAGGGAGCAGCACTCCAAAGATCTACGTGAGAGAACCTCATCTGAGACACAGGATGGCACTGGTTCACCTGCCCCAGTTCCAGCTCCCTGGAATCCCACTGGACGGACATTACCTAATTTACAGAAAAGCCTTATTGGATAGGAATTACTGTTCCTATCGACAGATGAAGACACTGGGGTAATTAAAAAAAATAGAATGGCATGTGCAGAGTCCACACTAGGGATGCCTGCTAGTTAAGTGGTGGGGCCAGTGGCAATCCAGGGCAGCAGGAACAACTCCAAGATCTTCCGGCTGCATCCTCCATAGCCCCCCTTCAGAGCTGATCCACCCCTATTGTTCCTGAACAGGCTCTTCATTCACTAAGCAGCTGCACATCTGAAGCTCTGGTGGCTACAGGAACCTAGCAGCACCCAGAGTCCAAGGCGCTGCTCCCCCACCCCACCCCACGGGTCGCTCCTAAGGCAGAGGACCATCATCATCAATTCAAAGCCAGACCTGTGGTGGCATCCCATACCCCATCATCAGATGCACCCCTTTGGGCCTCCTGCTGTGTGGGAAGCACCCGGCCCCCAAGGGCAGTGTCCCTAAAATTGCGGTCCTTTGAACACCTGCATCAACACCGTCGGGACACGGGCTGAAAATGCAGACTCCCAGGCTACAGCCGAATCTATTCAAGAAAGTGAGGAGAGGGCGGACCCCGCTTCGAGGAACACTGTTCAAGGAAGGGCTCACACTCCTCCTCGGAGAGGGGCGGAAGGCGAGCGATGCGGCACCCGCAAGCCCCGCGCGGGCCCCCGCGGCCCGGGGACCCCGAATCGGCCTGAAGCCCAAGCTGCAGCCGGGGCGCCGGGGTCGTGAGCGCGGCCGGGCCTTCCTCGGGGCGCCCCGCAGCCTCCCGGGCCCGCGGCCCACCGGCGCCCGCCTCCTCCGTACCCGCGGGGCGGCTGCGGCCTCCCGACTGACCTGCAGCCAGCCCGGCCCTCGGCGCGGCAGCCGGACACCGCGGGGCCCGACGCGGAAGTGAGCGCTCCTGCGCCGCTCAGCGACTCGGTGGACGAGCGGCTTCAACAGCGCCCCCGTGCGGCCGGCCGCCGGGCGGCGACGGCAGGAGGGAGGGAGCGAGGGAGGAGGCCCCGCCCCTGACGCCGCCCTGGAGGCCCCGCCCCAGCCCCGCCCCCAGGGCCCGGCCCCCTGACGCCCCGCCCCCCGGAGGCTTCCTCCAATGGGCCGTCTTCCTAGCCCTGGGCAGAGATGCTCAATGCCTAGCTCTATTAATGTATTATGCTTGGATAAATCCGTCGGGGTGATGTTTGACGTTTACAAAGCTTTTGCACACAGAGCATTCTTGTTAATCTGTGACAACCCCGTAAATGATGTTTTTATTCCTGTTACAGCAAGGAAAATTGAGGCAGGAACAAACATTTACTGGACACCTTTGTACAGCTCACATTGTGCTAAGTACTTTGCATAACCACTTAATTTCTTCTTAACAGTAACCCCAAAAGTGTTGAACTCTTTTGCACCCTACCTTGTGCTAAAGGCTGTGCTGAGTATTTCGAGATGAGTAGAACACGGTCCTGTTTTCAAGGCACTTTCCCAGAGTCTATAATAATTGGTTCCTCATTCCTCTGTTTGGGTCTTAGAAGGGAAGAAGCCAATGATAGATAAGGCTGCCTACCCCCTCAGCTATTAACAGTCCTGAGGGGCAGGGAAGGTTTGTGCAATCTGTAATTATTTAGTACTAACTGTACAATCTGTAATTATTTAGTGCCTAAACCAGGCACTGAGAGTGAAGGATTGAACAAGAAAGACAATGTTGCTGACCCATGCAGGCTTACATTGTAGTACAGTGGTCAGAAAAGGGTTTCTGTAAATATTTTAGACTCTGTGAGTCATACAGACTGATAATTCTGTTGATGTGGTGTGAAAGCAGATGTAGACAATACATAAATGAATTAATGTTCTGTCCCAGTTTTATTAATGGATGCTGAAATTTGGGTTTCACATATTTTTATGTGTCATGAAATAGTCTTTTAAAATGTTTTTCTTTTCAAGCACCTAAATATGAGGCATATGTTCTTAGACCAGTAGACCAGGTGCTACAGAAAAAAAAAATGGCAGCTCATGGTCCATAACTTGCCTTCCTCTGTTCAAGAGGGAGAAACAGACACTAAGCAAAAGAGTTACAGAGAATGGATCTACCTGGGAGGAGAATCAGGGTGTTGGGTGGAGATGAGAGTTTGGTTGGAGAAGTTCTCACTGATGAGGGGATGTGTACATTGACAGCTGAAAATGAGAATGAGCCCACCTTCTGAAGTGTTGGAGAAAGAATATTTCAGGAAGAAGGGAGAGCAAGTGGAAAGGCCTGGGGCAGGAGAGGAGTTGCCAATTTGTAGAAAAAGACATTAATATATCTGAACTTGGTGGACATCAGAACAAGAGGAAAGTGATAGGAGATGAGGTTAGAGAGGCAGAAGCCAGCTTTTAAATCATTTTGTAGCCACAGTAGGATTTTAAATTTTACTCTAAGTATAATGGGAAGCTACTGAAAGGTCTTAAGCTGGGAAGTAACATGATTGATTTACTATAAAAACATTACTCTGGCTACTGCAGTGAGAATGGATTGAAGAGGCATGGAAGTAGCCAACCATTGCAATAATCCAAGGGAGAAAGTCATATTTCTACCTGAGTGGTGATGCTGACAGAGAGAAGTGAATAGATGGCTGCAAGAGATATATTCAGGAGAGAGAAATGATATTAAACTGGCTAATGGATCAACTATAGTATGTTGATTCAGGTCATCTGAGCAGCAGACCATGAGCTCAGATTAAACATGCAAGAGATTAATTGCAGGAAACACCTATGAGGAAATAATAAAAAGGCATCTGAGAGGAACCGGGAGAGAGATTAGACTGGATATAAATTTAATCTCTTTGGAGAACAGGAAAGAAAGGGTAGGAAAAGTTGTACACATGAAATGCAGTTCTAAGAAAGTTTCAGCAAAGCCAGTGGGGAGTCTTTAAGCCAAAGACTTCCCTCAGAAGAGTCCCATATCTGGGCTTGCCTTAGTATCCCCGCTGCATTCAGTCAGTGGCTAGAAGCAGTTCATGAAAAGTGCAGCCCGGAACATGGTGATGGGCTTGGGAGCACGGCAGTTGGGGCACTCAGTCAACGCTCCCTGCAATTGGAGATCTAAGAGGTGCATTTTCATGGCTGCCCCAAATGAGAAATGAGAGGGAGGCATGCAGAGTTACCTATATATCATGGGTTTAGGCAACTGAATGATGGCAAGTTTACTGAGATGGTCCATTATGGGAGAGGATTGGATTTGAAGGAAGAGATCAGAGCTATATTTTGGGCTAGTAAAAATTCAGATGTTTAACAGACATTGAACTAGAGAGATAAATAGCAATTGAATAAATCGGGAGCTTTATTCAATTTTTTGTGTGTGTGCTGGGAATTAAACCCAGGGGCTCTACTGCCAAGCTATACCCCAGCCCTATTTTATTTTATTTTTTTTATTTCAAAACAGAGTCTAAGTTGCTAGGGGCCTTGCTAACTTGCTGAGGCTGTCCTGGAACCTGCCATTCTTCTGTTTCAGCCTCCCAAGTAGTGGGATTATAGGTCCGTGCCACCACGCCCAACTAGGCATAAGCATTTAAAGTCGTGGAACTGGATGAAATCTTCTGCAGAAAGGACAGGTAAATGAGATAAGATGGAGTATCAACTTCAACACTTAGAAGTCAGACTTGGAAGAATGGAAGGAAGATGGGGAACCAGGAGAATATGAAGTTCTAGGATCCAAGAGAGCAAAGTGTCACTTATTATTGTCAAATGCAACTGAGAGATCCAAGGTCCATTTGACTTGCTAATGTGAGAGTTCTTAGTGACCTTGACAAGAGCAATTTCAATACAGTGTTAGTCAGCTTTCTTTTGTTGTGACAGAATACCTGAGATGAACAACTTATAAGGGGGGAAGATTTATTTTGGCTCATTATTTCAGAGGTTTCTGTCTATGGTTTTCTTGGCTCTACTGCTTTGGACTTGTGGCAAGGCAGAACATTGTGGCAAAGAGCAAAGCTGCTAAGCTGCTCACCTCATGGTAGCCAGGAAGCAAAGAGAGAGAGGAAGGGACCAGGGTCCCAATATTCCCTTCAAGGGCACGTCCCTAATGGCCTAACTTCCTGTCTCTAGGCCTGGCCTCTTAAAGACTCCACCACCCCCAATAGTGCCACAGGCTGGTGACAAAGCCTTTTAACACATGGCCTTTGGGGGACATTTATGACCCAAACCATAACAAATGTCGTAGTGAGGATGCAAACCCAGAAAAAGTAGGTTGGAGCATGAATAGGAGATGGGAGACTGGATATAACTCTTTAGAGAAGACTAAAGAGAAGTGGGATGTGGTTGAGGAGGGATAAAGGAAGGAGTCGAGGAAAGGAGTTTCATGATGAGAGTCGACAGAACAGGTGGTGCTGATGGAAGTGATCCTGTAGATGTGTAGAAATTGATGATGCGGGAGCGGGAGGGGACAACTAAAGGAATGAAATACTTGGCAAAGCAAACGGGTACCAGAAGCAGATGACACGTGGAGGAATTTCTGTTTGACAAGAGCAGGGATAGGAGGTAAAAGAAAGAAGATAAAATTGATATGTTTCACAGTGGGAAGATGAAAAAGTTTTGATACAATGGCTTCGACTGCCTCAATTCAGTTTAAAGCCAAGTGAAGCGCTGAAAGTAAAGGACATGAGGTGGGGGAGGATTGAAGAAGTAGATAAAGTATGAATTATGTCTTGGGAAATTGAAAAGCTAAGTTTCTACAAAAACATGGTAAGCATAATAGGTTTGAACAAAGTAGAAATAACACAACTAAAAGTGGGAAAAGAGAGAATAAGAAGAAAATAGAATAAACTCATTGAGATATAGGTGATACACAAGGACTAAAGAGTACCATCAAGATTAATATATCAGCCAGGTGTGGTGGTGCATGCTTGTAATCCCAGTACTTGGGAGGCTAAGACAGGAGGATCGCAGGTTCGGGACCAGTCTCAGCTACTTAGTGAGGCCCTCTGCAACTTAGTGAGACCCTGTTTCAAAATAAAGAATAGAAAGAAAAATAGGGCTGGGGGTGTAGCTCGGAGGCAGAATGCCCCAGGATTCAATCCCCAGTACCGAAAAAAAGATTAATATATCAGATAATAAAAGGTTAAGTAAGAAACAGGAACTAGGAGTCTTAAAGTATAAGTGCAAAGATAACCAGTGGAATTGTTTTTTAGATACAAACCAGATATTTAAAAATTAGAAAAGTGAATACATTTTGTCATATACAGAAAGAAACATAGAAATATAATATTGCTATTATTATTACATAAAATAATTTTAACATAAGATAATATGCTGAGATTAAATGTCATATTAATAAATATGTATGTGTTTAACTTCTCCAATGAGAGTAAAAGATTTTCAATCTTGTTCACAAAGCAAGATGCTTAAAATAAGAGACATACATAAATCAGAATGATTCAGAAAGTCTAAAACTAAGGGCATGGGCAAAAGTATATATACTAAACAAATGGAAACAAAAAGAAAACTGGAGTCATGATCCTGATCTCAAAGTAGAATTTAAAACAAAATTAATTAAATGAGACAAGGACATATTTTAATGCCAGAGTTCACAATGAACTCAATAGTTATGAATTCTGTTCACCAAATAACTCAGCAACCTTTTTAAAATAAAAACTATAGGACATGGAAAAAAATGATAGAAACACACCAAGAATAGAAGACTTCAATGAACCACTTTCAGTGCAAAACAGATTCAATCACCAAAAAAATAAGGAGAATAAATATAGCTATAAGTAGCATAAGCATCATGTAGATCTTATACATGTATTTACTTTACATAATTATCATAGAAGGCATGGCAGCAATAAAGATAAAATGTTTCAGAACAAAGTTATCAAGAAGTGTGAAAACCTTACATGACAAAACATTGAAAGTACCCCCCCAAAGATACAAAGTAGAGTTAAACAAATGGAAGATGTCCTTTAACATTATAAACGTCAGTTTTCACAAAATTAATATATAGATTTAACACAATACCAATAAAAATACCAACAGGCTTTTTAAGGTGACAAACAAATTGATGTTAACATTCATATGGAATAATAAATGTATAAAAATAACCAAAAGAAACCCACTGAAAAGGAAAAGTTAGTAAGGGGAGACTAGCCTTACCAATCATTAAGATAGACTAAAAATCTGGGTGCTTATCTACTCATGGTACTGATGCATGAATACATAGGTGAGTACAACAAGAGAGAAAGTTCCAGAAGTAGATATGAATTCATATGGATATTTAGTATATAAAAGAGTGGTTTTTCAAATCACTGGGGGAAAGATGGATATTTTAATAAATATTGGTAGGATACCCAGTTTGCCATCTGGAGAAAGATAAAATTAGATTCGCTATCTCACACCATAATCAAGAATAAAATCCAAATGGACAAGGAATATAAATGTCAACCATGAAACCATATAAGTAGTAGAATAAGCCATATATGATTTCTCATAAAAAAACAAACTTGACAATGTTTAAAAATTTTCTTGACTAGCAATAATGAATAATGACAAAAGACATTACAAACTGGGAGAAAATATTTGCAACAAATATCCAAACAACTCTTAAAAACTGAGGGGGGAGGAGATGAAAAACCCAATGGAGAAATGCACAAAAGATGTAGACAATTCACACACACACACACGATCACACACGCATACACAGATAAATACACACACGATTATATAGGCTTGGTTTGCCATAACAAAAAATCATCGCCTGGGTGGATTAAGCAACAGACATTTACTTCTTCCAATTCCAGAGACTGAGAAGCTCAACATTAAGGGGCCAGCTGATTCCGTTTCTGGTGAGAGCTCTCTCTCTTGCTTGTAGATGGCTGCCTCCTTGCTATGTCATCACGTGGACTTCCATTAATGTGTGCAGCGTAGGAGGTAGCTCTCTTGCTTTTCCTCTTGTATAATGCCATCAATCCTAAAATGGCCAATTTGATTGTAACAAAACCACTTATGTCATCTATCCTAATGAAATCAAGATGATGGAGAAGATAAACAATTCTTGAGAAACAGCAAAAATTGCAAGTTTTTTTTTTATGGAGAAAAGTACTTCACATTTGCTTTAAAGATGAACATGGAAAAGTTTTCTATAACCAATCTTTCATGAAAAATGTTTATTATAAATATTTAGTACTTATAGTTTCCTGCTTTGACAGAGAAAGATATGTGGAGCATTTTTGTTTGGGTTTATTTAAATGCATCATCTAAATTTTGTTTTAGTTTAAGAGGAGTCTACAATCTAGTATCTCTATCTTTTCTTTCTCAAATTCTTTGGTGCTTTTGTTAGTGGGCAACCCAGTTTGAAACTAGTACTTTGTATTTCTTCCCATGATTAACTGTATCTTAAGAGGCCCTATCTTTGTGCAGTGGTTGATAAAATAACAGCTTCGCATTTCAGGCCCAAACTATTCCTTTATTCTATAAAAGGAACTATTTACAAAAAAATAAGAAAATTTTAGTTCATGTCGAAATAATGAACTTAGCTTTTTTTCTTTTTTTGCTGTACTGGGGATTGAACCCAGGGGCATTCTACCTCCAAGCTACACCCCCAGCCCTATTTTTTATTCTTTATTTTGAAACAGGGTCTCACTAAGTTGTGGAGGACCTCACTAAGTAGCTGAGGCTGGCTGCGAACCCGGATTCTCCTGTCTCAGCCTCCCAAGTACTGGGATTACAAGCGAGCACCACCACACACAGCTCTGACCTTAGCTTCTTACTAAAATGAAGGTGCCAATTTTTTCAAATGAAAGGTGTTTTTTTTTAAAGGAAGCAAATGTTTTAAACAAAGTGATGGACAATAGTCCTACATTTTTATGAATTTGGAAGCTTACAAAGCACTTTAACTTGCAAACTCATTTATGCCCACATGTGGTCCTTCTTCACTTCTTCCTGCCTTAGAGGAAGAAGTGGCCCTTTGGCCCATGGCTTAGCCCTTGTTTCAATTCTGGATCCACAGAATGCTGATCCACCACTACTCCCTAGTTCCTATGTGATCTGCTCTTCCACTCTACCAGCTCCTCCTCAGCCTAAAAAAGAATACAAACCTTTCCTCCAACTTGGAGTCTGCTGGAGCTATTGCTACTTCTCATTTTATCCTCAAAGAATTGCCTGCTCTCCTCTCTGCATCCTCTGTAGTGCAAAAAGAATGGCTCGGTCAAATCCCGGGGCTGTTCTCACTCAGGTGTTCCTGCAGTGTAAGACAAGATTGGTTGTCCCCTCCTTGAAATGACCTCCTCCCTTGGCCTCCATGGAGCCTGTGTCTCCTCCCACCTCTCCCTGCCTGTCTTCTACCTTTTCATCTTTCCTCCACCCATTGCTGTTCACCAGGGTTCTATCTTCTTCATGTTTCTATACATTTTCCCTCCATAACTTAATTGATACCTGCAATTTCTATTACTGTTCACTGATGACTTCCAAATTCATTCATCTTTTTTTAGCTCCATATTTATCTATCCATGTGTCTACTGGGCACTTCAATTTAGATGTTCTTTAAAGGCTTCAAACAGCAGAATTTGTCAGTTTCTACAACTGCTATTCCTTTACATTTACTGTGAAGAATGAAATAAAAATGGGGGGG